>BQNB010017302.1:0-70181 GCA_026074375.1 Tanacetum coccineum | reverse complement strand
CTTTTTAGCCCTTTATGCTTTTAGCTTATTTAAGCTTATTTCTGGCTTATTTCAATAAGTACTTTTCACCATTTTTTTCTTAGATTTAGCTTTATTTAAACTACTTTTTAGAATTTTTTCAGATTTTTCCAACTTCGTTTAGTACTTTTAATTAATTTTTTTATTAAAATTGTTTTTAATTCATATTAAATAAAATCAAAATCAAAAAAATATAATTCTTTTTTTAAAATTTTCTTTTATCATTTAGGAATTAGGAAAATTAAATTTGCTTTTTTAGGGTTAAAATTTTAGAATTTGGTTTTTAAAGAACGGGATTTGGTCCCGTTATCGTTTTTCTTCGTTTTTTCACTTTAGTTGCTTACAATTTTGGTTTACTTTTATTTGTTCTTGCATTTTAGTCATTTAGGATTTATAAAAAGTAAAAAAATCATTTTAGGATTAAATTTTGATAATTTAGGTTTTAAGTCATGTTTTCTTAGGATTCCCGTTATCGTTTTAGTGATTTAGCTTTAATTACTTTCGTTTTTAGTTTGCCTTACTTGTTTTTCCCGTAGAATTAGAAAACCCAATCAAAGCCTTATTATATTCAAACATCAAATATCTAACCGACTTTTGACTCTCCATTGCATTCCTCGTACGAAAGAACTACCCGGGTGATTACTTGCCCGGAATCATTTATATCATACCTGTGAGTTTGTTGACTTTTTTCCTAAAGGGTTGACTAGGTTGACTTGTGGGGATTTTATATTTGATATTTTATTATACTATTTGATATATAATTACCCCTAAAAAGGTGATTATCAAAAAGCTATCGTAATAATAATCTATTACAAACTAATGTCTTGCACTGTGTTATCACGCATAAGGTGGGGTTTACACCGTAATCGTTTCTCTCGACAACACAATGTATAGTTATTTGTTTATAATACATAATTATTTTATTACTGTATAGTGCTTGTCGCATAGAATTTGCTTGATCGATTAGCAAGTATATACGTAAAACTATTGTTTTGCATGTTTTAAAACGTATAGGGTTGGGTAACTCTGTAATTTTCTCCCATGACGAAACATTCAAGTTCAATATTTTTACGAGAACTTATTTAACAATATTAAAGTATGTTGCTATTTTACTAATAATGGAATTACTTGGGCGTAAAAACCCTTGAGGGTGTCCATCTAGGGTTTGATTATTTCACATGACAAGGCTTAAGGTCTTGCCCTACCTTGTTCGTGATTTATAATATTTAGCCTTTTCCCGAGGTAAAATTTGTTTATACTCTAATCTTGTAAAATCTAAATTGTATTATCCCTAATTTTATAGATCACTTGTGGACTATTAAACAAAAGAGACTTTTTTTACTACGTAGAAATTAAAAATTGATGAAAAGTTTTAAACTTGTGCTAAAAGGATGTATGCATGCTTCCTTGTACACGTTTTTGGTACACTTGTTTTATCAACATTTACATACCCTTAAAATTAAGTCTTTTCCATCCAGTACGAGATCACTTGCAATTGTTTTTTTACTTGTATAAATTGCAACCCAAGGTAATCATAATCATATGGTTAGACCTGAGATCAATTATTACTGATTTGTATTTTACGACTTAAATCGAGTATGGTTGGTCAGACCTTCGACCCGAGGCATACGATGGGGCAAAACATGCTAGCTTGACATTATTATTACGGATAATAGTGCCTTGGGCCCCATTCAACCTTAGAGTTTCACATATTGAAGTTATCACTCGTTGATTACCTTTTGCGTTCACCGTTTCTAGTAGATCAACTGCATTAATGGTGGAATGTGAAGTTGGATCTTACACCCTTTGAAAAATTAATTATTTATTTATATAGACGTGGGTAGTTAATTTTCAAGGGATTGTCTATCAAAAATACTAATATTTTTGAACTTTTATTATTTTGTAGATGGCTTTAGCCCAAAACATGTACAATTCGACTACCAGGTCGATTCTCGAAGAATAGAAGCTTACTGGACCAAAATTTACGAACTGGTATCGAAACCTAAGAATTGTGCTTAGAGCTGAGAATATACTAGCTC
This sequence comes from Tanacetum coccineum, assembly GCA_026074375.1. Classification (NCBI taxonomy): domain Eukaryota; kingdom Viridiplantae; phylum Streptophyta; class Magnoliopsida; order Asterales; family Asteraceae; genus Tanacetum; species Tanacetum coccineum. The sequence continues at coordinate 68,124 of BQNB010017302.1, read as the reverse complement.
TTTTGGAACAGCCTTTAATGCAACTTCATCCACCTATTGCACCTGTTGTTGTGCGTGATGCTTACCATGCTTTGTGTAACGCACAACTAGAAGTAACTTGTATTATGATTGCTAGTATGTCTCCAGATCTCTAGAAGACCTTGGAAAACTTCAATGCATATGACATTACAAGAACAGAAAACTATGCTCAAGGAGCAAGCTAAACATGAACTGTTTGAAACAGTTAAATAGGAGGATGGTCAGTTGGTGGCTCCTATCTCTTGAGGATAAAGGGCTACTTAGACACTTTAAATCGCCTCGGTTACCCTATGCCTCAAGAACTTGGTGTGAGTTTTATCTTGAATTCTCTCTCTCAGGACTATAAGTAGTTCGTTCATAACTACAATATGCATAGCATATGGAAGACTATAGTTGAGCTACATGCTATGCTCAAGCTGACAGAGAAAGGTCTTCTTAAAAAGGCTGCTACTCTTGTTGTACTTGCTATAAGAGGAGGTAATATCCAGAAATACAAGAACAAACTGCGAGGTGCTAAGGGAAGTGATAAAGGAAAGAGTAAGCTTGCTTATGCTCCAAAGCCGAAGATCCCGCCACCACATAAGAAAGATAATCCAACAAAGGACTCGATTTGCCATCACTGCAAAGAGGTAGGTCATTGGAGGAGGAACTGTCCTACCTATCTGGCTAAGTTAAGGAAGAAGAAAAATAATAGCATGGCTAGTACTTCAGGTATCTTTACAATACAACACTATTCTTTTCCTAATAAATCTTGGGGACAGCCTGTGGTACTCATATTTGTAATACATCGCAGGGACTTAGGGGAAGCAGAAAGATGAAACATGGACCTTTGAATATGTACGTGGGCAATGGAATGCGTGCAGCTGTCAAAGAAATTGGAAGTTTTGATTTCGTTCTTCCTAGTGGTTTAATTATTGTACTTGACAATTTCCATTATGCACCTACTATTACTAGGGGTGTTGTTTCACTTTCTCGTTTGGTTGACAATAATTATGTTCATACTTTTACGAATTATGGTATTTCTGTTTCAAAAGATTATGTGCTTTATTTTAATGATATTCCAAGTGATGGTACAATGAAATTGATATGCATGATCTTGTACCAAATATTAGTTCTATTTATAATTATAGCAATAAATGAGCCAAAGATGCGTTGGACACTACATATCTTTGGCATTGTCGTCTTAGACATATAAACAAGAAGCGCATTAAAAAGCTTCAATATGATGGGATCTTGCAACCCACTCATGATGAATCTCTTAAAAAATGCAAATCTTGTATATCTGGAAAGATGACGCGTAAGCCTTTTCTGCATCAAACGGAAAGAGCTAAAGAACTATTAGGACTTATACACTAATGTATAATGAAAGCTTTAAATTTATAAATACTAGTTTGCTGATTTTTTAACCAAATACATGGGTAAAGTATAACCCACGTATGTAGTGTAACTTTTTAAGGCAAGACCAAGTGGTTCATATGGACATGTTTATGTTCTAATAAACTCATATTCAAAAACGTATACTTAAGAACTTTTTCAAGCAAAATAGAAAATAAGGTATAATCGAGCAAATTCAATAATAAAACAATATGATTTCTTGGATAGTAGATATAACTCAGTAGCAATAGCAATTGATATGATCTCAGATTCTTATTTGTAATTAACAAAGAGCAATTTTCGTCAAAAGAGCATTTTCACAAATCAACCGTTTTAATTCAAGACTTATGTTTGTTGGACCAAGCAAACGTGTTTTCACAAATTCACCAAGTCACCGCAACACAAAAACTACTTTGTTTATCAATTAACATAAGCGGATTCCTCCAACCAAATGATGAGAATTCATAGACAAATTTTTAAAATCGTATAATACACAATGGGTTTTTCGACCTATACCACAATGCATATATGATCAAAACTGATAAACAAATGATATAAGATCAAGCGTGATGGGTTCTTAACATAAGCAAGAAATTAACAAGATCATATCAATACCAATTGCCACTTTTATTATATTTACATATACAAGTAATCACAAAAGGATTAGCCTCTCATGACTACTCAGATCATGTTTACAGGAATGAAATAAGGATAAACGAGAGACATACAAGGCTCAGACGAGTCAAGGGATTACACAAGTGTCACAAGTAATCCAAGAATCAATAACCAAAACCTATACTAAACCCTTTATTTTTATCCGAATTTACCCCTACTTCTTGGTGTTATTCGTCTGTGGAATATCTCCAAAAATTTGGGGAGAAAGTCGTGGTTAATGTTATTGTAAATGACTGAGCCAAGGGGAAAATATATAGGACTTTTCTTCTGTCTGGTATGGTAAGTACATGGCACTTCTAAAAATGTGCGACGCACATCGTGATTTTCTTGGCGCCAAAGTTTCATAAATACAGAGGAAGTACGCCGCACTTAAGGGAGAAAATCGGCACACATCGGCTTATTGAAGGCTTGACTTTCTTAACCGATGGGCAAAGTACGTCGCACTTCAGGGCAAAACCATCGCACTTCCTTGATTCTTAGAACATTTTGTATTCTTTATTTAACGCGGGATTCCTTTTGCGTTTCCTGCTTGAACTATCTCCTAGTGAACATGCAATATTTTTATGCTATTAAGTATCGAAAGTTCACGAGAAATAAGAATAATATATAGAATAACGCCACTAAAAATATGTATAATTGAGGTGTTATCATACACAACGATGTATGTGTCCCTTTTAGAACTGTGTCAAGAAAAGGTGCTAGCTACTTCATAATCTTTACTGATGATTTCTGTCGATATGGTTATGTTTACTTGATGAAAACATAAACATAAAGTGTTTGAAACATTTAAGGTTTTTCAAAATGATGTAAAAAATCAACTCGGTAAGAAATAAAAGATATTTGATCCTATAAGGGAGGCGAATACAAGTGTCATGAGTTTGTAGATCACGTGAAAAGTTGTGGTATTGTATCTCAACTTACTTCACCTTACACACCACAACATAATGGGGTGTCTGAGACAAGAAATTGAACTTTGCTTGATTTGGTTCAATTCATGATGAATTTGACAACTCTGTCAAAGTCGTTTTGAGGATATGCTCTAGAGTCTACCGTGTGCATACTCAACATGGTTCCAACCAAGAAGGTTGATAAAACACCATATGATATATGGCATGGGAAAGCTTGCAAGTTGTCTTACTTAAGGGTCTGGGGTTGTGAGGCACTCGTGAAACGAGACACGCCTTACAAACTTGATTCTAGATCCATTAAGTGCATCTTTGTAGGATACCCAAAGGAAACAATGGGTTAATATTTCTACTAACCATACGAGAGCAAAATGTTTGTTGCTCAAAATGCCGAGTTATTTGAGAATAGTATCACTTTACAAGAAGTAAGTGGGAGCAACGTAGATCTTGAAATAATTCAAGAAGAGAATATACACAACCTTCTGAAAATACTAGCTGGTATGTGCTTAATTACACATACCTTTTACCTATAAAAACATGCCTAAAATGACCAAAATATACCAAAAATACATTGTATTTGTGTGTTTTGTGATTTATGATTGTGCAGGTAACGGATATTCACTAAAAGACAAAAATCAAGTCAAAATGGACAAAACCGAGCATGGGAATGGAAAGAGCGTGAAAAGTCAAAGTCAACCAAAAAGTCAAAAGTCAAAGACGAAGCCGATATCAAAGAAATACTTAATGGGCCAACCCGCACTCATCTAATGGGCCGGTTCAGCCTATTAAGCATAGAGAAGACTTAAGCTTTTAAGCTTACTTATAATAAGTTCATGAATCCTAATTTGGCCCAAACCATTTAAACCTAAGCCCAAAAAACCTACTTAACCCCGTTAGCCCCAAAACCCTTAACCCATTTACACTACAAGTCCCTAACACCTTACATCGTTAGTCCTCAAGGACTAGCTCAGTTAGCCCTTTTAACCTATAAACCTTTGCACCCCACGTCCTTTTTCCCTAACCCCGTTACCATGTATCCCCAAATCAAAAACACCCGCCAAAACCCTCTCACTATTCACCATCCCTGACCCCTCACATCGACCTCTATACCCTAAAGACAAACCTATCACTCTCCCATCAAACCCCACCCCATAACACAACAAAACCACGTTGGCAATCCCCTAGTTCTTCATTCGTTAATGGTAGAAGACAAGGATTTAATGGCTCAGATTATACAACTTGGGGACCAAGAAAATTGGATGGCTATGATGATGGTTTCACTCTCCTCATACAACAAACACAACAAGTACAACTGAGAGCTTGTATTCGGCTATTTATATGAAGCTTATTTCTTCATTGAAGGACATCTAGTGTAGTAGTAGTTTAGGAGTAGTATAACTTTATTTTTCAGTCTTATTTACCTTAAATCGTACTTTACTTTTCGAGCCTTGTAATGTTTTTAAGTTTAATAAAATTTCAATTTTAAATTTTTTAAAATTCTGTCATTTTAAATTATGTTTTTAACTTATGCATTTAAGCTTAAATTTGTGTTCTAAAACCATTTTCATAAGCTAATCAGCTCTTTTACTCTTGTCAAACTTAGTTAAGCTTTTTCAAAAGCTTAACTAAGTTTTTACTCAAAAATCACCTTAAAAAGCTAACTTGGATGATAAGCTTACAAAGGAAGAGCCTATCGGTATTTATAGCTTATTGTATAAGCTGAGCTTGTAGACAAAGCTCTAAAGAGCATTTTTGTCCTTGTTTTGTGCAAAGGACCAAGTAAGTCTTCAAAATTCCATTTTCTAGCTTATTTACTGCATTTTCTTATTGTCTGCTTATTTTGTACTTAATATGTCTTTTAAATGCTGAATTTGTCTTATTATATCTTATTACATTTAGATTTAAGCTTTGATTAATTTGTTTTAAGCTAAAAATAAGATTTAAAAATTTAAAGGGGTGTTTGGGACAAGCAACATTAACCTTGGTTAATGCTGCTAGACCTCACTTTGGCTTTTAAGCCACTTTCTATAAGCTCTAACTAAGTCCTTTTAACAGCTTTTAGGAGTTTAATTCAAGTTTTGTTTAAATTTCATGTTTTTCTAACTAAATTCTAGAATCTGTGGACTTATTTCTTACTCAAATTGCTTATAATTAGATTTGGTGTTTAAGGTTGTTTTAAGGATTTTTTTATGCTTGATTTGCATTAGAAATAGTTGTTTTAAGGTCTGCATTGGTACTTTGAAGCTTTGTTCAATCTGTCATATTTTTTCCATTTGTGTTCTTAGTGAAAACCTTGAATGCTTGTTTTTTATCATAAATCTAGGTTAGTGTTATTGTGTTTTAGGACATGGAATTAATAGAATAAGCTTATTAGGTCCCAAACTTGATCTGTTTATGCTAATTTTGGATTTTGAATCGCTTCTACTAGCTTATAGTTAGGGCTGCAAAAGCTCATTTATCCTTAAAACCTTTAAAAACCAAAAAAATGCTTATTCTGCTTATTTTGATTCTAGTTGTTTTAGCTGTTTAGGATTGCTTAATAAGGGTTATAGTAGCTTATTCTTAAGTATTTAAGCCTTAATATCTTATTTGGCCTTTGGTCTAGCTTATAGAAGCTTTTGGCCAAATCTGTTAAGTGCTAAATGCTTAAATGCTTTTAAGTGTAGTCTGTCACTTTCATCTAACTTTTTCTAGCTTATTTCTCAATATAGTATGCCTAACTTTTGCTTGTTTGTATCATTAGTTTATATTACTTTACTTGTTTTAAACTTTCAACTTATTATCTATAGCTTATTAGTGCTTTTTCTTAGTTCAAGATCTGTCAATGAGTCTTTGGAATCCTGTTTTTTAGTCAACCTGTTTTCTTCCTTTTAGGTCCCTTAGCTTATTGCATTTGCTTATTTCTTAGCCCATTGTGATTATTTAGTGTAGGTCTTGATATGTTTCTAGCTTATTAGCTTCCTTTGAGCTTATTGAGTCACAAACAGTCAAAGCATTTTAGTTATATGTCTTTTAGTAAAATTAAGCAAAACTGTCATTTTTTATCTGCTTATTTCTAGCTTATTTTTAAGTTTCATCAAAAGTTGTTTTTATTAAAGTTGCTTATTTCTAGCTTAAGTTTAGTTTTCAAAAAGAGAAATTTCAAAAAAAAAGTGTTTTCAAAAAGAGGGGTTACAGGGGTCGAACCTGTGACCTCCCCTTTACATACTCAGCACCTCAACACAACACACAAACACCAACTGCCCTGGGGACTTTTTCATTTAACCTTTGCACTATTAATTATTTAACCCTTTTTTGCAGTTTAACCTTTCAGCCCCATTTTGCTTATTTACAGCTTATTTAGATAATCTGTGTGAACCCTTATATTTTTCATAGGATTAGCATTGTTCAAAGGTATTTTCATAATTTTTTCAGAATTTTCCAAATTAGTTTAGTATTTTTAATTAATTTTTTAGATTAAAACAGTTTTTAATTTATATTAAATTAAATAAAAGTCAAAAAAATATAATTCTTTTTTAGAAAATTTTCTTTTATCATTTAGGACATATAAAAATTAAATTTTCTTTTGTAGGGTTAAAATTTCAGAATTTGAGTTTTTAAAGAACGGGTTTAGGATCCCGTTAACGTTTTTCGTGTTTTATCCTTAATTGCTTTAGTTTTTAGTTTTCCCTTATTTGTTTTTGCATTATACTTGTAGAAATAGGAAACCAAATCAAATATTGATCATTCAAACCCGCGATCATAAACGTAACCGATTTTCCCTTCACGCCTCGTCGGGAAACGACCCGGGAAGGTTTTTTGGGATTTTACCTTGGGTAAAATTAATTTCCTTCTAAAAGCCTTACGGAATACTTACCCACTATTCTTATTTTATACTATCCCTTTATATATTTATATTATATATATTTATATATACTAAAGGATTGTAGTCAATTTTTAGCGTCGCTGCCGAGGAGGTGTGTGCGATTCTCGTGTTTACGTTTGAAGATTAGTGTTTGAAGACCCTTCCCCGTGAAGTTATTGATTTCTTTTGTGAATATTTTCAAGAAGAAATATTTTCAAATGAAAAAACAAAAAAACCAAAAAAATTGTGTGACAAAAACAACAAACAATCAACCCGTTTGTAGTCACTTGTGATTTCGGCTCACCTCTAGAATTACAAAACCATAAAGATGTATAAGGAGGGTCTATCCAACTAACTTCGACCCGAAAGGGAGAAGGTTTTTAAAAATCGCTTCGCGCTTACTCCCTCTCTCCGCTTCTTTGTTCGTTCTAGAGAGCTACCGTCAACATTGTACAATAAGACTCAACTACACCAAAAATCAGATTTCTTCTTATGTATATCTATAAATAATCTTCTCTAATCCTCTTATTCGATTAAATTCTTATCTCGATGCCTCTCTTAACCATTTAATTTCACCTACCGGTCTCGTATAACGCTCCTGGTTTGCTCGAGTTTTGGAGGTCCGTTCAAATGGTGGAAACTTCCTAGCTGTATCAAGACAGGGATCTGGAAAGAGTTTGTCTATGACCAACCAAATCCTTGATGTCTTATAATGAAAACACCGAACTTCTTCACCAACTATCCACAACACCAATATCATGCGAGTTTTATGGAAACAGTCACATAATGGTTACGATGTGCCACACTCAAGTTCCGTTAACCTCTAAATCGGTACCCGAGTTAATTCAATCAACACTTTGATAATTTCACAACATTACCTATTTTCAACAACAATATCTTGTTGTGAAAACTACGGGGGTCCTCAAGAGACCATCTTTATAGCGCTTCAACCATTGAACCAAAAATTTCTACAACCTAAACGTTTTTTTTATATTCTATTGCTATCAGGGTTTGACCACTTTCCAACCCCAGCAGTTTCCCTGTCATATCATCAACCTACCTCCTCATTGAAACAAGTGTGGAAAATTTGAGCAAGAGCAAGAGAAAAACCTAATGAATCTATACAAACCTTTTTTTAAAGAATTATTAATCGTAATATCTTTAGACAAACGCCAAAGGTTTTTATTGCTAGCTTGAAGGAGAAAATATTTATGAAATAAGCATGCTTGGAGGAAAACAACAACATCAACCAAGGATTTAACAAGAATTGCTTCATAAACATCTTAAAGATGTGCAAGTTATAAGTGAAGGAGCTGTCAGATTAAATAAATACACCGAACTGGAATCGACCCGCCTTCTACGAAGATGAAAGGACGAGTGAGTATAATATTGCAATCACACCGTGGTCTATACCAACCGATGATAACCCGATAACTCCCTATAGTATGAGCCTACGATCAGCTTACACTATTCCGAAACAGAATCGAACCGAATTAATAAGTCTAGATGTTGTCTAACACCTTCGTCCCAAATCGCCAATTGAGTCCAAGGATTTTTCTTATATCAAAAGTGAGTGTTATGTGCCGCGTATGTGATACTTTAAACGACTTTCTTAAATCTTCCTCTTTGATGCTGTACAGACGATTTTCCTCTCGTGACGACGAGGGTCAGTATCGTTAGATCGACGGTTCCGATGAAATTTATTCGAACCCTCTTTTTGATGAAGAAATCATTTCGACTAAGATAGATCCGCATTACTTAAATGCTAAGTCTGATCTTATAGAATATTTGCTTAATCAAGATACTTTGATTATTTCTTCTCCTAAGATCGATTATCTTCTCGAGGAGTTCTCCGGTGAACTCGCTCAAAATTGTTTAATGCCCACCGGAATTATGAAGCAGCTTTGATCCTGAGGAAGTACATATCGTCTTGTTGAGAGATTATGTAGTATGATAATTCCATACCACACAACCACCGGAAGAATTTAATTTTGAAATTCAGATGCCTATAAACGAACTTTCTCTCCCTCTCTTACCCTGTTGAAGGATAGTGACTCTCCCTAATAAGATTGAGATACGATTTATTTCTACTTCGATTACTCTAAGCCAACCGGGCATTGAGAATGATGACTATGACTATAGGTGGGATGTTGCCTTATTCCTGAAGAAATCACTTAGCATGATACCCCTTCACATTCCTGAAATGGTCATATGACATTTTGAAGTTCCCATCATACCCCTCGACCTCGTTGCAACTCACCGAGGGATGATGGAATATACTTTGAGCCGATACTAGAGAGTTTTTACAAAAGTTGGTGGATGATATATCTGCTAATTATCGACAAGCAGAACTTATGTTTATGTGCCTAATGTATATATGTCCACACCTTCCCACTCTTTATTCCAATATTTATATGACATTGCAGTCCAATTTCCCACATCAACAATGTGTTTTCGTCGAAGAGAAAGAATGTTTTCGTCGAAGAGAAAGAATGTTTCGTCGAAGAGAAAGAATGTTTTCGTTGAAGAGAAAGAATGTTTTTGTCGAAGAGAAAGGAATGTTTTCGTCGAAGAGAAAAGGAGAGCATTTTAACTTTGTTGTTAAAAGGCTTGAATAGAGATTTTCGGATATGACCTTTAACGTTTGCGATCGCAAGTTAAAGATACTTGAATATTTCAGATGAAATATTTAAGTTGTCAAACCTACTTGGAGGAGCGTTAGATTTGTATCTAACCTTTTCTTGATGAAAGAGTAGATGATTTGGAAGAAAGCGAGATGATGATCAAAGGAGTGTGTGAGTGAAGACTCTAAGAGATTTAAGACCATTTTGCGACTCTTTTGACGTTTTAGATTTATGACACGGACGCGAAGGAAAATATTCTAGTGTGAGAATATATATACATAGATGCATAAGATATATAGATATAAGCATGCAAGTTTATCTAAGCATGCATCAACATAATAATCAACAAGATTTAATGTGTAAGACTATATGACATTTAAATATTAATTGTCATACATTAAACTAACATAGTATAAAACCTTAAAGGGTATATTATTGTAATTGTAATTGTGATTTGTACATTAGATTGTATGTGTATTTATACTAATGTCATAGCTTAGAGATTAAGCAACTAACACATAACCTAATGGGTACGACCCATCTATATAATTAGACCGACCCATCTAATCTAGTTTGGTCTAATACGCATGCATTTAATAGATATACAATTAATTGTTGAGCATCAAAATAGTCATGAAGTCATATACTTGCATCAGACGGGAGCAAGTTATCATCTTGATGCTTCAAAGCACATATGCGAGGTGCATGTTGTCTAGATTGATTAAGAAGAAATCTATTTTCTACTTGCTTAGTGTGCACTCCTAATGAGATACAAAGTCTATCGATGTAGACTATCATTAGGCATATTTAGGAAGAGTCATTTAATCAAATTAGAGAATGAATATGAGACTATCACTAGTGGTGCTCAATTCAGGCTAAACATCGACCATTTTTACGGGTTATACCACAAACCCAACTTCACTCTTGGAAGCAATTCAACCATTAAGTCAAATTGAATTTCTAGTGCAATAGATTCTTCAGTAGTCATTCTCATGTTTAGACAAATATAATTCCTATATAACAACAACGGGACGGAACGTGCCCACGATCCACAATCATATCAACTACATATGTGCGCTACATGGCCTCATATTAGCTCACGCAGTCTTACCACCGTTACACCTCGTTTTGCATATTGGGATCCACAATACCAAACATATCATATCGCAACACAACGAGACGGAAAGTGCCCACGATCCAATACACATAACTACAGCAAGCTTAAAATCATTTTAACACGACAACAAGACAAGCATTATTCTCACCTCAAAATAACATGAGAAAAAGGGGCTATGAAACTCACCTTTGCTTAGCTTTCCAAAAGATTCCAACAAAAAGCTTCACAAACAACTAGCACAAATCTAAACAACAAAATAACTCGTGTTACACGCTACTAAGCCAAAAGTTTAAGCACATGTAACAATCATATGATGGATATCTAAGGTGTTTAGTTACCCTCATGGGTCACCCCGACACCATGCTCGACATTAACCAATTCGTTTACACATTATTTCAAAGTCTTACAATTTACCCGAAAACGCAGAATTTTGACCTCACTTTACCATTTTCTAAACCAAATCTACTAAGCTTTATAAATTTTACCAAAAATAACAGGTTAAATACCATGAGTCTACTAACTCCATGATTTTTCCACTAATTTATTTCCCTTCTAAGTGCCTCAAATAAAATCAAACTTTTAACTACTCAGTTTCGGATCTGATCGCACACTAAAAAGTTTTGACCTAAAAACCATACTTAGACTCCAAATCAGAATCTCTATTTTGGGGGATTTCTAATAGACACATAGAACTAAACTCCTGTAAAAGGGCTAAGCTAAATTCGAATTTTAAGTGGGGGTTTTACACCTCGTAATTTGACCCGTATTTACTGTTTTGACAACTTTTCTTGCAACCAACGTTTGGCTGACTTCTCGACCTCAAAAACCTTCGAGGCCGGATGTTCTGGAAACTAGACTCTCTGAGCTACGTCATAGACATCGTAAACTTGACAAAAGCTATTACCATCATTAAGATATCAGCCAAACAACACCGCCCTAAATTCTGCCCCAATCTAAATCAAATTGTAACGCGAATTAAGTCTAACCAATTACACCCATTAGCTTCTAATTAAACCCTAATCATTGCAATATGATTAAACATCATTAATTTACTGATTTTACAAAACCCTAATTCCATCATAATAATTATTACATGAATTAATGATTAATAACTAACAAGGATTAATTAAAACTTACCTTAGAGCTTGATTTCTTCACAAAAGCAAAAAACCCTAAAAAAATTTCTCCTCTTTTCTCTTTGTTCGACCGGTTATACCAAGGAGGAGGGTTATAAGATTTTATTTTGTATTTATAGGCCCCCAACTAATTATAGATAAAGTCTAATTAGTATTTGTTTCCTTTTAAAACTCTTTTTTTTTCTTTCTTTCCCTTATCCGGCCGAATGGCCTTATTTATATTTATTTTATTTTTTATTTTTTTATTAATTAATTACTTAATTATTAACATTACCTTAATTTTTTACAAAAACCTAAGCTTATTTGCGCATACCTTTTTGCGTAAACGCAATTTACTAGACTTTTTAAAAATAATTAAATTTTCATTTTTATTAAACCTAACATTCCAAAAATAGAAATTTATTACTTTCTAATATCTTTACTACTGAACCTAATCTTTCTATTTACTAACAATAAATAGTATACGTATAATTACTTACATAATTAACGCGAAAACCGCTCAATCACCGATAATTCTTTCCTTGTCACCAAAGACTTTATGTGAACGAAATGAACTTCCACAAAATCTCAACACAATCCAATCGCCCATGAGACGATCACGCTCAATGGATTGATGGTCCCACATTAAACACATATAAAAACGTATAACACATAACCCATACTTATAGAACAGATATTTAGGTCAACACTACGGTTTGACCAACCTGCTCAAGCCACGGTTGTCACAAGAGCCAGGTCGCTCTAGTTTTTAAAACAAATGGTTTTTAAAATAGAGTACGATCCATGTATCAAAATACCCATGAAGGAGGATTAAATATGAAAAGTGTTTTGTTGTTTGATTCGTACTAGTTTTGTTATTTAATATATTTGCCCCCCCCCCCCACCCCCCCCCCCCCCCCCCCCCCCCCCCCCCCCCCCCCCCCCCCCCCCCCCCCTTCTATCTAGCTTGAAGGGAAATTTTTTTCATAAAGATTTGGAAGAGCCAACTTATGTTTGTCTAAGTCGTAAGAGTAGAAATGATGTCTAAAACACGAAATTTATGTGCGGGAACAACTTTTTAAAGTCTTATGTTCTACAGTTAAGTCACCAAATGATTTTGAACAAAAAAACGTGTTTTAGGGTCACTGGTGGCGGTCCTATAAATGTTAGGGCGGCCTCCAAATATATTTGGGGGCCGTCACCTTTATGGGGGTCGTCTGTCTGTTTCAGCAAAATTTAGAAAACTTCGAAAAATCATATAAAAAATCATCGTTATGGTCAGTAGGAAGAAGTCGTGCACCGCATTTCGAAAATTTGAGTCTAATTCATTTTCAAAATACATTCCAGCTCTTCATTACTAATTAAATAAGTCAGAAATGCAAAATACTACATAGTGGTCAAAATTTTAAGTTATGTTTTAACGTAAAACTTGTATTTTACATTATCCTTTGAGTCGGGCATTTCTAATTGATATATCTTTGAAAAATAGTGTATTTGTCCTTTCAAAATATTGATCTTAATTAATTTTGAAATGGGAGGATAACTATTTTTTTTTCAAATTCAAATCAGTAGGCTAAGTTGTACATCATTATATCTATATACACAAAACAACGACAAATATCATTATGTGTAGCAGAGATTATGTACTTGTGTTTACTTTTTTCAACTTGGTTCAATAGATATTTAATAAGTAATCATTCCTTATGTGTAATGAGCTATTATATATCCTAAACAATGTGGCCATGAGTGTATTTGTATGTACTAGTTTTTGGATTGTGCCTAATAGGAATTACACTAGATTTCTTGCGTTAAGTTGCAAAATTGTTTATGCATCGCATATAGGCATAGATCACTATATTACAAGTGTTACATAAACATCTTGTAGATCATTTGAGGTAGTAACATTTGGATTTGAGAGTTCGATAGTTTGTCTAAGTGTGTGGACAAAATATGTCCTAGATCATATGTGTAAAACCCGTCACTTAAATTATTTCCAAACATTAACTCTTCTTCCAACAACTGTCTAAATTTTTTTATCATCTTGCGTTGTTTGACCTTGGGTTGGTTAAACAGAATAAAATATTGTATTAATACATTAGTAATTAAGTAAAGAAAATGTATTTTTAAACTTACTTGTGCTTGCATTATTCTAACACACACACGTAATTATATTCTTTTTATAAACGTATAATATTTTATCCAAGAACAGATGTGTGTTATGTTGTATAAAAAATGGTTAGGAAAATCATTTTATATACTCATAAAATGTCCAAAAATATGTTCTATACATATCAACAAATTAGTTTTTCGCACAAGAAAAATATATGACAATCTTGAAGTAAAAAATTAACTTGTCATTATTCTTCAACCTCACCTTACAACTAGTCTTAAGATTAATGAAACACACTATGAAAATCTTTATTTGTTTTCTTAAAAAAAAGAAGTGTTCATGAGGGTCAAGAGAGATTTGAATATATATTTGGATTTTTTATTCAAAATTATTGTTGTATATATCAGAATCTAATTGACAAATTTTCGAGTATGGGCAAGAAATCGGATTCTTATTTGTCTAGCTTTAAGATTATATCAAAATATAACAAGAGATATTATCTTAAACCTACATACTCAATCACACTCGATTGATATGAAAATAACGACATTCCTTTCCAAGACGATAAGAATATACATCGGATCATAACTCACACTTGTGTAGATGATGTCATATTGAGTCTACTTGTCCAATTAGTTGGATTCAAATTATTGGCAAATATATGCATAAAAATTACACAATGAAGTTAGGGATGATGACGTGAATGTTTGGTCTAAAAATATTCAAGTAATTTACCTTGCAATGCAATTGGTAAAGTCATCATCTCCGAAAAGCCAAACATGAGCAAATGCACAACATATGTAACTTTTCTCAAACAATTCAAAAGCATAACTCAAAACTCAAACTATCTTCTCATCAAAACTCTCTCTTACTTTATCAAATAAGCATAATATTTCTTCTTCACCAAATGAGAACCCTTTAACCATCTAAGGTTAGGATTAAGAAGAATTGAACATATTCCACAAACCATTTTTGTGCTTTCCTTCAATAGGTGATCGTAAGAGGATTTTAAATATGAAGATGATTATTATTCAAACGATAATCAATCTCGCTATTCAATTAATACAAAATTAAATATGAAATGAATCGAGATAGGATTTTAATCTAGATCACAAAATATATCAATCAAAGGACCCATAGGATATTTTTCTGGGTTCTTCATGTTTAACCATCTTGGTATTACATGTAATCACGATGTCGTTTTGCAAGACAACAAGTTTAGTACATCTAATTGCAATCACACTTGCATGGAAGATGTTTCATGAGTCAAAAGTGTTCGAATGTTTGTGTTATTAGCTGTGGTTTAATATATACGTAGTTAAAACTTAACACACTCTAAGTAGGATTGGCTACTTATGAATTTCCATCAGAAAACTCATAAGTACTCCAACTTGATAAGCATGACTTGGATGTCATTTATGAAAAATCAAACCGAGAACCCTTATTACTTATATAAGTTTCTCTTAATAACCTAATATCATCATCATCTCCCAAATAATAGAAAATTGATCCTTGCCCAAATTTGGCACCTCTACGGATCGATCGATCCTTCGTCCTAGATTCATCTCCAGTTTAGGTAGATCCGCCCTATAGAATTAGATTTAAACATCTTTCTCTTGTCAATCTCTTGCTAATAATTTACATCCATGATAACTAAAACTTTAGTTAATCATCATTATTTCTACAAAGAAACAAACACAAGATCTATTGAGGTAAATAACCTTAATTGGATTTCTTTCATAAAAGACATGCAAGTTGCATTCTTTGAACACTCTTATTGTAGACCATTACACATTGTCACTCTTAAGCATACTCCTAGGTTTCAGAATGGACTCATTCTCTCTTATATAGACAAAACAACTAGCTTGCTCTCTCATTTACCTTAAAATTCCACACATCTGATTAGGATTTATGTGACCCAAAAGTAAAGCAGTGTAAGTTGGGTAATGTTTGGCCCTCCTATGAAAACGTAATACCAATTTTATCTTTGCTTACACTTCTTATTGCTAATATAAGAATTCTATTTTGTCTAATTAGGGAGAATGATACTAGAGAACTATTGCACTAGAAATTCAATTTGACCTAACGGTTGAATTGCTTCCAAGAGTGAAGTTGGGTTCGTGGTATAAAACGTAAAAATGGTCGTGTTTAGCCTGAATTGAGCACCACTAGTGATAGTCTCATATTCATTCTCTAATTTGATTGAATAGCTCTTCCTAAATATGCCTAATGATAGTCTACATTGATTGACATTGTATCTCATTAGGAGTGCACACTAAGCAAGTAGAAATTAGGTTTCTCCTTAGTCAATCTAGACTACTTGCACCTTACGTATGTGTTTTGAAGTTTCAAGATGATAACTTGCTCTCATGTAATGCAATTATATGCCTTCATGTTTATCTAGATGCTCGATATTTATTTGCTTAGCTATTGAATGCATGTATTATATAAAGGCAAATGTCTTTTTCTAAAAATTTAGATAAAATATTTCTTAGTTTATCTAAATAACACATGCTCCTAAGTGCTAAATGCTAACATGCTTTATATGATGATTGCATTTAAAATCATCACGCTTGTATGCGTCATTTTACATGACTTACGTGTTAATTGTGCACATACACTATGTTAGTTTAATGTATGACAATTAATATTTAAATGTCATATAGTATTACACATTAAAATTTGTTAATTGTTGTTGTTGAAGAAATGGCTTTAGATAAACTTGCATGCTTATATCTATATATCATATGCATATATGTATATATATTCTCACACTAGAATATTTTCCTTCGCGTCCGTGTCACAAATCTAAAACGTCAAAAGAGTCGCAAAATGGTCTTAAATCTCTTAGAGTCTTCACTCACACACTCCTTTGATTATCATCTCGCTTTCTTCTAAATAATCCACTCTTTTGTCAAGAAAAAGTTAGATACAAATCTAACGCTCCTCCAAGTAGGTTTGACAACTTAAAAATTTCATCCAAAATATTCAAGTATCCTTAACTTGCGATCGTAAACGTTAAAGGTCATATCCTAAAATCTCTATTCAAGCCTTTTAACAACATAAGTTAAAACGCTCTCCTTTTCTCTTCGACGAAAACATTCTTTCTCTTCGACTATACATTCTTTCTCTTCGACGAAAACATTCTTTCTCTTTGACAGAACATTCTTTCTCTTCGACAAAACATTCTTTCTCTTCGACGAAAACATTCTTTTCTCTTCGACGAAAACATTCTTTCTCTTCAACGAAAACATTCTTTGTCTCCGATGAAAACATTTTTTTTCTTTGACGAAAACATTATCTCTCTTCGACGAAAACACTCTTTGTCTTTCAATCACACCTCTTCATTCTCACTCAACCACATTTCATAGAAATGGTTAATCTCTTTCCTCTACTATTTTCACTATCACCTTTAAGACAACCATATACCTCGTCGTATGATTGTTCTATGAATATTCGCAATGCCCGAGAAGAGCTACATAACTTTGTGAGTATAGTTTATCGTATGCTAACCACCATCCGTCTTGACATTGTCAAGCTCGTCGTCTCTATCTTCATTTGTTTTCTTTATTGTTATTATTATTATTATTACTTTCACGTACGAAACACACACCGAAGATACGTCACCATTTCCTTCGGGAAAATGTCCAAAAGGATTCATCTCCATTCGAATAGGTTGCGTCTGTAGATAACATCGTCGGCATTCTTTCTTTACTCCTAAAGCGTAAATCGTTAAATTATCTTCGTCAAGATTTAGGAATGATGGAGCACATTCCATAAATCGTTCTCTTATTTTCTTCTAGTTTTGATTCTGGTCCGTGTTCCATTCAGTGTCGTGACAACTTAATTACTTTATCCGAAGTATTTTAAGCATTTTTAATTGGCAAAATGCAGATGAAAATGTCACTCCCTTTACAAAATTCATCAAAAACCAAGCCCTCTCATGTTGGCGGTCTGGCAGCCCCCAGAACTATTCTGGCGGCCCCCATATATATATAGGACCACCGGCAGCAGCTTGTAATACCATTCATTTTTTTATTCCATAACCTAACACTTCCTCTCTTCTGCTACGAGTTAACGTCTACTCCACACCCAAACCTATACCCAATATCTCTCTATAGATCAATGGGTCATCCTCATATCCCAACACTCATAAGCATCATTGCTTATGTTTTCAAGAGTCAAGTGAATTTCATAATGAAATGCGTCGCATTATCAAACATATTCCTTTTCAATCGATTGACGTACAAATCATCACTTTCACAATAATCCCCTCTTATAACAAACTTGAGGTCCTCACATCTCGCATACGTCTTATCTCAATTCATAGATGATTATTCTCACTCCTAAACGTTTCTTCTCTCTTCTAGTAGTCGTTTCACTTCTAATAGTCTTTCTACTTCTAAAGTTTCTTCTCACTTCTAAACGTTCCTTTTCACTTCTAATAAGTCTCCTCATCTCTAACGTTTCTTCTCACTTCTAAACATTTCTTCTCTCTTCTAATAGTCTTGTTACTATTAGAATTCCTCCTATATCCCTTGACAACTTAATTATTTCATCCGAAATATTTAAGTAATTTGCGAAATGCAAATGTTTCTCCTTCGCAAAACTTTCCACTTTCTAGAAAGTGAAGAACATAAATAAGATATTCAATCTTCAAGTGTTATTGAGTCACCACATTGTTGAGTCTCATTATTCTTCCACCATGAAAGAACTACCTCATTTTACATCCCACCTTTGTTCCTCAACATTGTCAACCAACAAAACACTAAACCAACCTTTGAATTCCTAATCATCCACTTTTGTCTCGATAGGATCATATGCACATCAATTGTTTTATGCAAATGATATCTTCAATATTTTCTATCTACTCTTCTTCAACACGTTCCTTCTTTAGTATCGCTCATCCTTTCTCACTTTTTGGCTCTATGGAATCATTTTCATCCAAGAGCACATCGTCTCCATCCTCGTCTTATTTTTCTTTTTATTCTTTTAAAGTAATTTTGCCAAGATATTAAGTGTCATTTGTCTACTTTTAAAAGGTCATTCTCATAATATTTTTGTGTTAATCAAGAAACGAATCCCATTCTCGTTTATTAAAAGTCAGTCTAATCTCTCTCCATAACCATACATCTTGAGTCTTTTAAGTATATCATTTAGATTGTTGTTTTTGAAATAATGTTTGCATGTGTCTAGCTTCTAACTTTCTCTTAAAGTGTCATATTCTAGAATACTAACACCTAAAATGCATGTCTAGTTCCCCGCTAATATCTTACTATATATATGTGCACTTGTCAACTAACTTTGTTTTGTAGCACACATATATATCTTGATTCCTTGGTGCCCTAAACAAGGGGGAGCATACACCAAGGGGGAGTACTTGCAAGACTTCTACTCATTTAAATTTCCAAATCTGGTTCTTTTCCCCCTAAAACATGTTAAACTTTCACAGACAAGTTTGTCACCACAAAAAGACAAAAACAAGAGCGTATGTCGGGGCGATCCCTTAAATAGGTCGGCGACCCACTTAAATATCCGGCGGCCCCCTAATATATCTGGGACCGCCATTTCCTGACAGACTATTTTTCAATCCTTATAAATAGTGGGTCCCCATCCAACTATTTTCATAATCATTTTGCACGATGTTTTCTTTTTAACGAGTTCTTTCTCTCTCTAGATCCACTAATCTCCCTAAATCTTTAATCAGTCGTGACTTGTGTTAATCTTGTTTAAATTGTGATGAATTTCTATCCTTTCCTCCTTTCCTCAAGTGCAAGGAAGAAACTTGTGTCATCTTTCAGATCGAAGTTATGTAGTCTGTTAGTCTATTTTGTTATATTGTACAGATAGATCGAGTCCATGTCTTCTAATCTTTAGTAGGTGGGTTAGATCCAAATGATGTATTTTATTTGGATGGCGGTGTGATTGTTGGTGTGTTGTTAGTTATTTTTAGGCCTTAATCTACATGGATGAAGTGGTAGACTGGTTCTAGCTAAGATTAGGAATCTAAACGCTCTAGCCTTAGTGTCGGAAAATAACGTAAGCTACGCGGTTTATGTGTTTAGTCCATAAAACACACGGTTTGTTGTAACACCCCCAAAAGTGGGTCGCAGCGGAATAAGGGTCCGGGGCGTGTTACTTTCTAGATCAATAACACAAGATATATATAGAACGACCAAAAAGTCGTTTAAAACCGATACATTGGATTTAACAAAGTATTTGTTACATAAGCCCGAAGCTTCACTTGTTCACTTGTTCAAAATACAAAGATTCTGCCATAACAGTTATACAAAATGTAATGCGACAAATCTTTAATGCATGCTGTGCCAAATCAAACGCCCTCATGTATCCCCTTGCCACCCGGTGCTTATTGACCTCTGAAAACACATTGCTTTAAAACGTCAACAATAATGTTGGTGAATTCATAGGTTTGATAAATCGTATATTGTAGGACCACAAGATTTCCCAAGTGTAACGATAATGCAACAGATGCAGATATTATATAAATGTAATTACGTTGCCCTAAGCTCATGACACTGAAGCTCGACATAAATGAATACCATATAAATGGCCTACATTGCCCGTGATGATGTTCTAACCCGCAACATCCTATGTTCGACATGGTATACGTTCGTTTGCCCGTGATAGCTAATCCACCGCAACGGGGTGTCAATCCCAATAGTTCTATTCATAACATTCGCGCTTCACAATCCAGTAACTGACAGTTCATGATAATGGGTCAGCAATAGGGTTATCGCTACTTAGGCAAACTAATCTATAATGTAAAAACTTAATCACTTGTGTCCAATTGAAAACAATGCAGTTTCTCACCCTAAAAACTTATAAAACAAAAGCATGTAAAACGTGGGGCTATGAACTCACCTCAGCAGTGAAATGAATGAGTAATAATCGAGGTAGTGAATACGAGTCACGTCGAATCCGAAGGCAACCTAATCAAACATAAGTCGTATAAATACTATGCACTTCGATAACTAATATCGTATACAATCCTATATAGCTCATCACCATCTATTTGTAATTTATAAATCGTTGTTATAAAGCGAAAACGTTTATAATTATCATTATAGAAAAACTAGCATAACTTTCCCGTTTTAAACCCGTTTCTCACGTTTCTTACGTCCACGTCTTCGTATTAAGATGATATATAAAAATATTACATTTTTATATTTTACAATCTGTTTGATGCTAAAGACAAAGAGAAGTATTTACATTTCAAGATACTCAAACAGATTGTGTACAAGATACTGCTCAAAGGATGAAGCTTAAAAGATTAAAGGCTAGTACGGCTTTAAAGACAAGACAGACTGATGCTGAACAAAGAAGACCAACTATCAAGAAACTTGAAGTCGAGCAAGTAGATTTCAAGTTAGGGGAGGATTGTTGGGAAATGCAAGTCAAAAGGTCAAAGTACTGCTAAGAAACAGGTCAAAGTACTGCTAAGAAACAGGTCAAAGTACTGCTAAGTTGAAGATCGAAGTACTGCCTACTTAATAAGGAAAAGTCAACGTACTGCCATGCCGTGGATAAAGGAATCTTAAAGGATTATCATCTAAAACGGTTATGCTAGTAATTATCTTGTAACAGTTAATTTAGTGATTAGTATTGATTAGAGTTTATGATATACAAGGACTGTACACCTACTAGAGTTATCCTTATGTTTATAAAAGGAGCTCTAGGAAGGTATTAGAATATATAGAAAAACACGAATTATTAGTATTGTATTAGGGATCTGCAAGTTAGGCAGATTCAAAAGGTTTATAATACAAATCGTTTGATTAACCTGTGTGTTCTTCTTAAGTACTGCCAACTAGATTCCGCATAGTTGACAGTATATCAGTGTTTCATTAAGGAATAACGATCCTACAGTTTATTTTATAAACCGGTATTAACGTAAATCGTGTTTTTATCGTAACTTCTTCGTTATTAATCCGTTTTTCGAGTTTCTTACCTTTTTGCAATCGTCATGAGACGTATTAATTTTATAAAAGGTCAAACCCACTGTTAGAAATTCAAAATCCAAATAGCCCCTTTATGTTTAATATGTATACTTTTATATAAAGCTTGTTTTATGTACCTTTTTTACTTTTGTAAATTACCACAAGTATTTTATACCATAAATATTATATGTCTTACATATAAATATGTCCATTAGTCCACATATTGTCCAAATGTCCAAGTTAACAAGTCCATAATAACACTTATAAACCATAACTTTCTAAAATAAACCTTAATTACTAGTTTATACATAATCACTTTTATACATAAACCAAGAGTGTATAAGTCTTACAACCATTGTATAACTTCAATATACCATTCATATAACATGTGTACAAGTACATAAAATCATGTTTACATAAAAATCCATTTTTACAAGTTAAACATATCCTAAGTGGTGATTTTTGCTATATAGAACATCATATACATATAAACTCATGAAATAAAAAGATAAGGGATTTTAGTTGACCTTATGATGAATAATGATGATGAGAAATATGTGCTAAACCCTTGTTTAGACTTTAAACCCAAGCTTGCAAATTTTCAAAACCTTAATCCAACTAGAAACCCTAATCTTCCTTTTTCTTTGATTAACCTCCTTAATCAACCAACCAAGCTTCCAAACCTTTTTGTATGACCTTAGATATGTTCCTAATTACTTGTATAAGTGGTGAAATAAGTTGTAAGAATTGTTTAGGTAAAAAGGGTGTTTGGCCGTGGCTTATTAAAGAGAAAAGGGAAAGAAAAGTTGATTTTTGTAAGTGCAGGTGTTGTATGAATGTTATCTCTTGTAAAGGTGCAAGTATTTTATGTATAAGCTAGTCAAATGGTCATAAGAAAGTCATAGAACATGTTGAGGGTCTTAAGGAAGAATAGTGATCATATGATACATTACTTGAAGTTAAAAGTGTGTAGATTTAATACAATGTATATTCTTATAAGTTGTAAGTGCTAGTTGGTTTCTTTTATTTAATTTTTGACCAACAATGATAACATGAGTAAAGTTTTATAAAACTTTGAGTATTAGGAATAAATATGGGTATTTGTTGAAGCGTAGATAAATTAATGTGGTTTCGGGTATGTCTAAACGTAATTTTATCGCGAAACGTACACAATTTACGTAACCAATAAAATAAGATGAACAAAGTTGTTAGATATGAGAAAAAGACTCGGTCACCCCTTGTATTTTACTGTTTATTATAGCTCGTAGTTTAATAGTTAATAGAAATATGTTAAAATGTATACTTGTAGTTTCTTTTATTAAAGTGTAATCTTGTAAAACTTATGTGTCTTGCATATTTCTGTATATGGGTCGTCCCCATATGAATAACATGTAAATTTTATAAACTTTGGTCATTGAAAATAAAAAACAATAACCGTTGTTAATTGTTGTTGTCGACGATTTCGATTACGAGCTTGAGAACGAGTGCGCATGCACTAAAAATAAGGAAATTAAAAAGTAAACAATAATTACACTAAATTTTTTTAACAATTTATTTTAAATGGTTACACGGAAGACAACTTAAAACCAAATAATCAACTTACTTCACGGTAGCTCTTAAAAAATGCTTTATAAGGTGAGCCGTATCTCGTAAGTGACACAAATGGCAAGTTTTTGAATCTTTGGTTCGATTTGGGAATTTTTCAAGTTCACCGGAATTTATTTATGATAATACCTCAATTGAAGGTATTATATATTGGTGTTCTTTTACCAACTTCGTGTATTTTATTTTATTTTTTAGGACAATTTTTTTAATTTTTGATTTTTTTTATATTTATATGATAACTATATAAAAAAGAAAAAGAAAATATTTTTTTACTTTTAGGTTTTTTAATTTTTTTGGATTTTTGAAATATTTAACAAAAATGAAACTTTCGAGGACGAAAGGATCTTCAAACCAAATCAACAAACGTAAAACGAAGGAATCTTTAACACAAGTCCCCGGCAACGGCGCCAAAAATTGATACACAATAAAATATACAATATAATATTCCAAAAGAGCAATTAAGAACTTTCCTAAAGTCTCCCTTAAGAAAAGCTCACTCTAAAAGATATATATAATATATAATACGTATATTTAACCGGGAAGAATGATCACCCGGGTCGTTTCCCCAACGACTTGTGAAATTGAAACCTTGCTTTAGTTTGGATTATGATTTGAATGAGAGAAAAGATATTTTTGAGTATCTATTACTACTAAATAAAAGCAACAATCAATTAAAAGCAATTAAACACTTAAACTAATTAACGGGAACAAATAAAACGCGACAATTAAGCAAATACACTAAAATTAACTCCTAAAAATGCAAACTAAATTTCTAAACCTAAAATAGGACAAAAGAAAATTTTAAGAAAAAGAAAAATATTTTTTTGATTATTTTTGAATTTATTATGAATTAAAAACTAATTTAATCTAATTAAATCCTAAAAAAATAGCAAATTAAGTCCTAAAAAATTAGAAAAATGATTTTTAAACTTAGAAAAGTCTAAAATAACATAAAAACTCAGAAAACTATTTTTAACTATTTTTAAAATTAAAATCCTATTTTTAAAATTAAAAATAAAAGCTTAAAAATCAAAATAAAAATCTAAACGAGGTAAAAATGATTTTTCTAAATGTAAACCTAAAAGTATTTATTCTAATGCTAAAAACTATTTTTTTGTATTTTTCTAAAACTTTTTTTTATTTTTTATGTAATTTCTAAAATTTAAACATTCGAAAAATCATAGAAAATAAACTAATTAATGGAAAAATGTGAAAAATTCAGGAAAAGTCTAAGATGCTACCAGGTACTAAGGAAAAATAAGAAAAATCAAAAAGCTAAACGAATAAGCTCCTAATAAGCAGATTTAAGCTACGGCTTTTTTATTGAAAAGAAAAAGAAAGATGGCTATATTAATTAAATGGAAAGGGATGTGGTTGGATGAGCTAATGTAGCACAATGGTTAAGTCTTTGGGTATGCAGGCAAGAGGTCGTGGGTTCGAAGGTGGCTAACATCCTTTTTGCATTTTTTTAATTTTTGAAATCTAAAAGCTCAAAGCTGTTAAGGACAAGTTTTTAAGCACTTTTTGCAAAACAAGTATAAACTGAAACTTAAAATTAAGCTCTCTAAGAGCTTATGAAAGCTGCTGTTACAGTAAGTAGCTCTTTGAGAGCCAAAAAGCTTATTTTCTCTTAAATGAACACACAGACCTCAATTTAAGCTTAAATTTAAAACCAAAAGCTGTTTTAGAATCCTTAAGATGTATATAAGCTAAAAATGACAAGCTAACTTAACAACTAACACTTAAAGATAACTAAATCTATGGTTAAAAACAGCAAACTCAGAACTTAACTCTAAAAACTCAAATCAATGTAAGACTAACAATCTCAATAACTATGATATAATCTGAGCTTAATTGGGAAACTAATAACAAACTACATATAAGCTATTATTCTAAGGCATAAAACCGTAAACCTATAAGCTAGGAAACTAAGAATTAAAAAGCTAAGTTCAATACCTACTGTTTTGGTCATTTTGAGATTCTATGATACTTGTAGAATCTAATGTACCTAGGAAAATTAAGGTCTAGGAATTATAAAACAATTTAAAAACTAGCTAAATCCTATATGTTATCTAAAAGCTATGGAATTTTAAAAGCCTAATGTCCTACAAACAACTACATAGGATGAAGCTTAAAAGACAGCAGTAGTAACTAAAGTTACTACTGCTGATGCAATTGACCAAGAAGCACAAACTCAAATGTGCAGGTTACCAAAGTGGTTTCCTGCACTAGACACACTCAATGAGTGTATCTAAGCACAAATCAAGCAAAAACAAAGCTCACAAAAGCTAGGCTCCAAAATTCTTCCTAGCTTAAACCTAAAAACCCTCCCCTAGTGCTGAATTAAAATATAAGCAATAGACTGACTTTAAGCTTAATCTAATACTAAAAACTTCCTCAAATCCTAGTCAAATTTGAAACTTAAACTATCCAAAGAAAAGTTTTTAAGTAATTTTGACTTATTGAAGTCAAATTACTTAGATCCAAACACCCCTTTAAGCAATAACATATTTCATAAAACTTTTGAATTTAAATCTCCTAATTAAATTCCTCCTATTCCCTCCAGATGACCAATAGCTTATAACAAGTTTTATTAAACACAATTTAATCAACTAATTAAGCTAGAATTAAAATCTACATTTAAACCTAAATATTTTATGTGGTTTTTTATGGTTTTATGTACAAAATTTAAGTAAACTAGATCTAGTCTATATTAACTAAATACAGATAAGAATAAGCTCTAACCTGAATTAAAATAAGCACTAATAAGCACTGGATAAGCAAAATAAGAACAATAATAAGCAAATAAACAAAACTAAGCACTTAAGCAATTTTAAAGCTAAAAATATAAAAGATAAGGAAGTAAATTAAAGACTTACAGATTTCTTCAGCTAAACAAAGCTTTTAATCACTTAGAGCTTATCTTCAGCTCAGCTTATCCTTGTGGATAAGCTAGTAAAATTCCCTCTGGGATTCGTTCCTTCCATGAGTAAATCCCCTTCCAAAAGTCCAAAATCCATAAGCTAAGGTAATTATGAAGCTGTATTTAAAGGTTTAGGTATGTTTTAATGACTTGATTAAACTCAAATATCAAGCTTAATAGCTTAAATAAATGACTTGATAGTAGGCTTATGAAGAAATAAAGAACAGTAGCTTATAAGCATGAAAGGGAAATGAGTACATAAAAGCTTATGACAGATTTATTTCAAAGCAAAACTTAATTTCATTACTTAAAAACTTGATTACAATACTTGAGAGGAAATTACAAAAGCTTTTAAAGAAATTAACAATTACATAAGCTAAATTTGCTACTCCCACCCCTTTGTGTGTGAGAGTAGTGGCCTCTATTTATAGCACTCCAAGAAGGTTCTAGCACCAAAATCAGTTAGACGCGCCTCTCAATCCATACCCTTCATTTCTTCAATCATTGGGAATTAATATTTGGCCGTTAGATCACTAATGAGCTCACACGGATTGCCAGCGTGGCAATCCGTGATTGATACACATTATGTTACTTCTTTGAGTACTTTTAGTGTAAAATGACCCTTTCCCATGTGCTTTCAATCAACCACGTGTCATTCCTTGCTTTTCTTGACCAATAGGATGCCTTGAAGTGACGTTTTTGACCATGCCCTCTTGTTCCTTGATCCTTAAATTGTCTATTTCACCCTTCAATTGACAAAACCCCTTTGATTTTTTACTTGTGGTTAAGTGGAGAAGAAACGTGAATAGTACCCAACTATTTTCCCGCTTCTTTTTTAACTGTTGGGTAAAAAAAGGTATAAGTTTGGGTAATTGTCAATTTTAGTCCATCTCTTGTTTAATAAAAGTGGTGTAAATCTTTGAAAATGGCAGATTTGGTCCCTGGAGTTTTATAAAAAGGGTTATGGGCCTGTGAATTAGGCTTTTAGGCTTGGACTTTGGTTTTAATGTTTTCGGGTAAAGGGTTTAAGGAAAGATTAGGCCCATTTAGGTTTAGGGACTAATTATGTAACTTTGGAAACTTAAGGGACTGAATTGGAACTTTTTTTGGGTTTTGTCTTTTTATGGTTTGACTAAGTTGACCAAGAGTTGACTGAGAGTTTTGACTTTTTGACTTGGCATTGAATCCTTGCTTATTTTTTGTACTCTTTCCGTTCCTCGTTCCTGTTTTCCCCAGATTTTTGACCGTTTTCTTGTGATTTTTATCTTATCCGTACCTACACACACAAAACACAAAAACAAGTATATCTTTGCCATTTTTAGTCTGTTTTTGGTCTTATTTGGGCCTTTTTAGGTGTTAACGGATATATGTATTTTACACTTATCATTGCCATTTCAATAGCATCCTGCATTGTTTTCGGCCTTGATGCCATAACACTTCCGTGAATCATGTCGGGCAGACCACCGACATATTTCTCAATCTTATCAGACTCCTTAGAAAACATCCGGACACACAACAATGCCAGTTCCTGGAAACGTCGATTGT
Source organism: Tanacetum coccineum (assembly GCA_026074375.1). Lineage (NCBI taxonomy): Eukaryota > Viridiplantae > Streptophyta > Magnoliopsida > Asterales > Asteraceae > Tanacetum > Tanacetum coccineum. The sequence goes on along the minus strand of BQNB010017302.1, from coordinate 40,311 downwards.
AGCCTAGTACATCGATACCTTTTACATTCAAATTCCATAACTCGATCTTGGGTTTCTTAATCTCGCTCCTCGGGCAGTACTTGTCTGTCATCTTCTTTTTCAGGTCAGTCCAAGTCATTTGCTATGCAATGTTCGTGACCCACAATTCCTATAAACGTTGAGATTCCACCACGTTTAGAGCAACTCAAGTGGAATAGAAATCCTAGCTGTCACACGATATGCAGGGTGTGGTGGTGGTGTAGCCACAGACTCATCAGTCTCGAACGGCTTTGTCTCCTTTGCAGATGGGGCCTGATCAGCAGCTGGTAAAGCAACAACCACAGAGTTGGCAGGAACTGGGTGCTCCTCCTCCTCCTCATCATCATCGGCCTCGATGCTATCCTCATCATCATCCTCATCATCCTTTGATGACTCATCCTCGTCATCGCCGTCATCTCCTCCGTCGGCAGGATAATCGACAAGATCCTCCTCAGGGTCCTCATCGTCATCCTCCGCTGGGTCCACCTCAGGATTGAACTCTGGAACATAATCTGGTGACTGAGCAGTGGATGAGGCAGCAACAAGCAGTGATTGTTCCTCTGCTAAAAAACACCTCATCCTCCTGTAGCATATACTCGGGGTATATCGGCTCTCAAACATAATCTAGTGGAGGTGGTAACTGTGGCTCCTCGGGGCCCGGTATGTAGTCCAGTGATGGTACAACTCCTAGTGATCCTATATCTGACAACTCCTTAAATGTACTAGATATCTCCGTGTATGTGACCCTTGATTCATCTGAATTTGACATGACTGAATCTGAAAATCCAAAATAGCTTATATTAGTATTTAATATAAGACCCTTATAGTAATATACATTTATATCATAACATGTATATCAATCAAGAATGCATCTAGTCCAACCAACTAATGCAACAACTAGTGTATGCATGAATGTATGCACATATGTATGTCCCGTGTAAACCCCTTTGTATGAATGCAATGTTTGAAAACGGTTATAGTCCAGCAAAAATATTTGACCTGGTTCTCTATAACCTTGGCTCTTGATACCAATCTGTAACACCCCCAAATTGGGTCGCAGCGGAATAAGGGTCCGAGGCGTGTTACTTCATAGATCAATAACACAAGATATATATAGAACGACCAAAAAGTCGTTTAAAACTGATACATTGGATTTAACAAAGTATTTGTTACATAAGCCCGAAGCTTCACTTGTTCACTTGTTCAAAATACAAAGATTTCTAGCCCATAACAGATATACAAAATGTAATGCGACAAAATCTTTAATGCATGATATCCAAATCAAAACCTCCAATGTATCCCTTGCACCTCGTGCTTATTGACCTCCTGAAAAACATTGCTTTAAAACGTCAACAATAATGTTGGTGAATTCATAGGTTTGATAAATCGTATATTGTAGGACCACAATATTTCCCAAGTGTATGATAATGCAACAGATGCAGACATCATATAAATGTAATTACGTTGCCCTAAGCTCATGAAACTGAAGCTCGACATAAATGAATACCATATAAATGGCCTACATTGCCCGTGATGATGTTCTAACCCGCAACATCCTCTGTTTGACATGGTATACGATCGTTTTCCCAGTGATAGCAAATCACCCGAACAGGGATGTCAATCCCAATAGATCTATTAATAACATTCGCGCTCACAATCCAGTAACTGACAGTTCATGATAATGGGCTCAACTAGGGTTATCGCTACTTAGGCAACACGTAATCATAATGTAAAAGTATCCACTTGTGTCCAGTTGTAAAACATTGCATGTTTCTCACCCCAAAAACTTATAAAACAAAAGCATGTAAAACGTGGGGCTATGAACTCACCTCAGCAGTAAAGTGAATGAGTAATAATCGAGTAAGTGAAATAACGAGTCACGAACGAATCCGAAGGCAACCTAATCAAACATAGGTCGTATAAGTACTATGTACTTCGATAACTAATAGCGTATACAATCCTATATAGCTCATCACCATCTATTTGTAATTTAAAAATCGTTGTTATAAAGTGAAAACGTTTATAATTATCGTTTTGGTAAAACTAGCATAACTTTCCCGTTTTAAACCCGTTTCTCGCGTTTCTTACGTCCACGTCTTCGTATTAAGATGATATATAAAAATATTACATTTTTATATTTTATAACCTTCTGATGAACAGTACTTTTACTGTTTATGACGTTTTATAAATTTACTTTTATAAATTTAATTGTCGTAAAACCCGTAAATGCAACAACTTATTCGTTTTAATCCCGATTTTAGCGATTCCTTCGAGCACGTCTTCGTTATTAAAATTATCACATTTTTATAAAGTGGGGTCTGCTGATGAACAGTAATTTTTACTGTTCATAGTTTATAAAATTACTTTTATAAACTTTAATTATCGTAAACGTCGTATTTTATTCGTTTTAGCTCCGTTTTTAGTAATTCTTTCGAGCACGTTCTCGTAATTGAAAGTTCTATTTATTTATGAGGTTTACAAAAATAAATGTTTCTGTCATGAACAGTAACTTTTTATAAAATTATTTTTATAAAAGTGTTAATTATTGTAAACTCGCGAAATTCATAACTTCTTCGTTATTGATTGAAAAATTACGATTCTTATCATTTTGGAATCCTAAAAATGTGTACAATCTGTTAAAAATGTTAAACCCTTGATATCAGAAGTGTTTGTTAAGTTGTTTTTATAAAATTTATTTTATAAACCCGGTATTAACGTAAAACGTATTTTTGCCGTATCTTTTTCGTTATAAGGCGGTTTTTCGAGTTCTTTACATATTTGGAATCGTCATGAGGTGTACTATCTTTGTAAAACATCAAACTCACTGTTTGAAATTCGAAATCAAACAGCCCTTTTTATATCTTTTATATACTTAATTATATACTTTTGTTTCATATACTTTTCAATCAATTAAAATACCACCAATCTTTTATAACTATATACCTTATATATCTTACATATAATAAAGTCCATTAGTCCATATCTTGTCCAAATGTCCAAGTTAACAAGTCCATAACAACAATTTTAAACCATAACTTTCTTAAGTAAACTTTAATCACTAGTTTATACATATCCATTTTTACACATAAACCATGAGTGTACAAGACTTATATTCCTTTTATAACTTCATAATACCATCCATATAACATGTGTACAAGTTCATAAAATCATGTTTACAAGAAAAATCCATTTTTACAAGTTAAACATATCCTAAGTGATGATTTTGCTACATAGAACATCATATACATATAAACTCATGAAATGAAAAGATAAGGGCTTTTAGATGACCTTATGATGAATAATGATGATGAGAAATATGTGCTAAACCCTTGTTTAGACTTTAAACCCAAGCTTGCAAGAATGAAAACCCTAATTTTCCAAATAAAAACCCTAGTTTCCTTTCTTGTTTAACCCTTGCAAAAGCTTAACCAATACTTCAAATCACCTTGAGGTATCTTAGATATAGTGTGGGAATGTATGTAAATGTGGTAGAAAATTTTGTATGAATTATTTTAGGGTGTTTGTTTTGTGTCGTGGCCTAGCAAAAGAGAAAAGGGAGGAATGGTTTGATTTTTGGTTAAGTGTTGTGAAGTGTGTGTGTTCTTACCACTTGTATGCTTGTATATATGATATAATGCTAGTCAAAGATGTGTTTACTTGGTCAAGGGACACCATGAGGGTCTTTAGGAATGTTTATGGTCAAAATGGAACATAACATGACTAGGTTTAATGAAGATATGTTGTACAAGACCAAGTGGAAAAGTTTGTGTGCTATTGGTCTCCTAATTGTTGTTGTTGCCGTGAGATAGGAGGGGGAGGGAGTATATGTGTTATTTTCTTGTTATATTACTTGTATGTAATATTATTTGAAGTTTAAAGTCATTTATAAAATGTGTTGATGTATAACTTGTAATGCATATGCCTAAGTTAGTTTATTTTCATGAACAATATGACTAACAATATTAGCATGGGTAAAGTTTAATAAAACTTTGAGTATTGGGTATAAAAGTAAGTATTTGTTGAAGCGTAGATTAATTAATATGGTTCCGGGTATGCCTAAACGTAATTTTATCGCGAAACGTACACACTTTACGTAACCAATAAAATAAAATGAACAAAGACCATAATTATTCTCAAAGTAATTATTTAATACTTGCTTGATGTAAACTTTTAATTGTTTGATGCCCTCTTACATTGAACGATAATTTTTAGCTTACGCGATTTAACTTAACGTTTACGATTAAAAGCAAACTCGTACAATACTAAAAATACATAGTGAATTTATTGACGACGTCAATGACCCTAAAACACGGGGTGTTATATTTGTTATGTTGGGCCATAAAACATAACGGGTTTGGTTGTACCCGAAGAAGAACTCGACATCTAGCTTAGTGTCGAAAAATAATGTAAGCATTGGTATAAGGTTTTCTCTGCCGAAAGGGAGCTTGTTGATTAGTGAAGTAACTCTCGAGTTGGATACTCGGGGAGTAGAGTAGGGCGAAGAGGAGCTTCGTGACCGAACCACTATAAATCACCGTGTCGGTTTGCATTTTCTTTTACCTTTCGCTTTACTTATTTCTTTACATTTACCGCTTTACTTTTATACTTGCATTGTGCTTATGATTGTGTGAATGGTTGTGTATATATTTTTAGTTAAAGTTGTGTACTACTTTGTAGTTAATATTGTGGTTAAGTTTGTATTATTAAGATATGTGCTAGTTGTTGTAAAACCTATTATCGACACTTCTCATATTACGTCTAACTTGATTGGTGATTTGATACTAAAGATTTAAAGTTTTTAAATGGAAACGTATTCACCCCCTCTACGGTTTCCTCATGGCTTATAGTTGCACCACCTTTATACTTCGGATGGCTTATAGTTGCACCATCCCCAAAATCACTAGGTGGCTTATAGTTGCACCACCTTTTTACTTAGTTGGTTTTATAACACGTAATCAACATCAGGAGTTATATCACTAGGTGGCTTATAGTTGCACCACCTTTTTTTCAATACTCTTGTATATAACATATCACATATCCCCCCACTTGAGATAAACAGCATCGAAAGTGATAATACCGAGGGGTCTTCCATGATTAAAATGATGTATCATTAAAGTACGTACCAATCTTCTAACCATTTTCCTGAACCATGGATTTAGGTAGCCAAGAATTTTAACACAAGGATAAATATAGACTACAAGGTTGGCTAAGGCGAAATGGTGTAACGAAACATATATTAATGGGTGAAAACATAGATTGGCTTAACAAGGGTGATCTAGGGGTATCTTACACTAATGATGTGTAATACCCGATGTTTTTATAACCTCTTAAGTATGTTATTATATAAAGAAAATAAAATGTAACTTTGCATATTAGAAGATATTAGATATAATATTAATCAAGAAACTAATTTTCACATAAATATTACATATGAAATTAACAAAAAGAAAAAGGAATCAGTTAGAGGTTTTAATGGGTCATAAATTTCAAGTCAACCATTACGTCCATGATCCCTCATTATTCGGCCCATAAGCGGTTTATATCACCCGACATCTCAGTTGGCCATTCATTCACTTGAAACATAAACCCTAAAATAATAATAGTGAACATAGCAGACATACAATCTCCTACGTATGAGCCCAAGGGAAGTGATGGCGGAATGCATTTGGAGGCATGTCGGCTAATCAAAGAAGAGAACAATGCGATCATAAATTTTGAATCGTAATTGGGTTGGAGTGGTGATCGAGTCAAGCGCATGTTCGGGTCAGAGTATGGGTTCTGTTGGTTCACATTATTGTTCGTGTTTTGGGTTCGAGATACGATCATACCACATTAAATCTTGGCGCTTGTGTTCGAGTCGGTGTTCACACCCATTTTAGATTCCGATCTCAGTACTCTATTCGCTTGGAGGTAATTATTTTCGAGCCATAATATATATCCATCGTATATTATTTATAATCATTTCTAATTTGTAACTCTAATGCCAAGATCGTTATAAAAGAACCATAAACGGAAGTAACTACTAAGCGATCTATTTTAATATTACGGGTCTCTAATTTGATGGTTGTAAACAGAAACTATGATCTACATTCCGTAATTTTACAGCTATCTAATGTTGGACAATCCATCATTATCAGTTGATGAAATAAGGCAAAAGAAATATGGTAAGCAAGAACAAGACTCGTGCATGATGTGCATGGGATCTTAAGTAATTTTCAAATGAATAAGTGTACGTGTCTGTTATAGTCTATATAATAGCAAGAATTGGTTTCAAAGTTGGTCATATACAAGTTTTGTTTTACCTCCATGACATAGTTTTTGAGTTTTACTAATCTAATGCTACATTATACTTAAGGTCACTAAGATTAGTTTAAGGAACATATAGTTTATACTAAATAACAAGTTGCAAAATCATTTTATAAAACTATGAAATTGTCCTTAGAAAACTAAGTAAAATGCTTATCTTATAAAATACAAATGTTAAAGGAAATGGTAATCAGTTCATGTACATAAATAACAAGTACAAATCTTCTTTTGGTGAAATAGTTTTAGGTTGTATGATAAAATCAATCTTAGTTGCTAATTTAACCTAAATGTAATCAGGTTAATATTATCTAAATAAAACTCAACTAATCTACATTTTGTATATTGCAATTACAAATGGACTTTGTTGGCTTGTTCTTATGTAAGTTTAGAAGTAAACAAATAATGTATTGTCGACATAAAACTTAACTTTATATTATGACTAATCTTGCTCCAACTCGTAAAGGAACCAAAAATAAAACTAACCCAACGTTACCTAATGATATCATAATTCTAAATAAGGTCTAATTTGTACATGTAGACTTGGTGAAGACCTTGGTGGATCTTAGTCGCTATAGGAGATTTTAGGCACTTATTAAGGTACGAATTCTGACTACTCTTGTATTCGTCTTTTGAATTATCGGTACGAATATCTGATCTTATTCTTTTATTTGCGAATATGATCGTACGGATTTTTCACTAGTACTTCTATTGTGCTTTCGCTTGACCATTGATCCATCTTTATTGAATTGTTCAAATGATCTTTTGTGATATATTGCTGAACCTCATTTTTATTATGACTCCTTCAATTCATCGTTATTGACATTGTTATTGCTTCATTTTCATTGGACCTTATCGTTATTGAACCTTATTGATTGATATTGTAACTTTTAAACCTAGGTATTTGAGCTATTAACTAGCCATGGAGGTACCATGGCCACGTCAATATGGCACCGATGGCGTGACACTATCCGTAGTATCGTGATTTGTCTACAGCGTCTCCTCATTGTTGGTGTGATAATGGATTTTAGGAGGCGTATAGGTCGACCATATCTATTGTATTGTTATTGTTTGTGGATGGAGGCATTGTGCCCAACACCTCATCCACCATTGTTTGGTATTTTGGATCAGCAGGTCCATGTACCTATTGTATTGTTTATTGGCTAATGCTTGCTTATTGTAAGTGTTAGTATATTGTATTGAGCTAATGCCCCATTGAAGCCTTACTATAGAATTTACGTATTCAACTACTTTATTGAACTTACCTCATTAATATGTCATCATTGTGATTCTAAATTTATTGGTAAAACCTTTCATTTGAATCAGAATATTTGTTTATGATCAAATATGCTTTGTTTGTTTCGTACTGCTTTTATTGTGTATCCGCGCAGTGAGCTTTTTGCTCAGCCGCATTTCCTTTCCGTGCGGCAGGTAATCAGGGTTCGGGGCTTAGAGATTGAGAGCTAGTACAAGTGGCATGGAGTGTTAGAGACATATTATTTTAGCCTATTTAGTTTCTTAAGAATAAATTCATAGCGAAACCTTATAATGCTATTATTCGTTTGAAATATTGGGACAACTTATGTTATTTCTTTATTGGAGAATTCATTGGACTTAGACTTTTGCTATTTATGTATCGTTTGTGTAGCATCCGGTTCTTTTAGAATTTTGGTGTTACAGAGATGGTATCAGAGCTATAGGCGTGGACCTGTAGTACTTAAGTTATGACCTGTGATGATTGGATCTAGGCTTTGACAATTGTAGTATATATGTTTTGACATGTCAAGAGATGCGTTTCTAAGTTTCTATAGTACTTAAGTTAAGACAGATGAGGACTAGGTAGTTCATGAGATAGGATCTTCATTTTCGAGTCACTCTTCCGCATTTTTTTATTCGTTTTGATAGTTATCGTTGTGCCTCAGAGCAGGTCATTCGTCTCATAAAATTAAAATTCGTATATTAGAGTTGCGCAGCGATAGCGTCGCGGTTTGGATCAAGCATAAGCAAAGTAGTTCCTAAGAAAACACAACGTTTATAATACTATGTTTTACTAATCTTAGGTTGAATAAGAGTTTAAGGTCATATCCTTTGTGTGATAAGTGCACTGAATGACAAAGATATACTATTTTCCTTTCATTAAAACGCATAAACATTAAATCTTTTTCGGACTATATATTAATGGGAGTTCGATAGAATCGTAATGAATAGGTATATCGTATTTTGATAATGTAAGACTAAACTTGTTAATGACATTTTTTGAAAGAATAATGAATTTTATTGAATTTGAAATTAGTTTTTTAGATTTGGAGCGACCACATATTTTTTTGTCAATATGAGGAGGAGATTGTAATATTTAAATTTTCAATTATTTAGTAACAGGATGACTATATCAAAAACATGATAGACCAATATTTTGATAAAAAATTAAAACATTATATTTAGTTCAAAACTTTATGTAGTTTTTGTATTAACGGTTTATAAATTTGCTCATTGATTTCCCGGGGGACGATGATTTTTTAGGAAGTAATGATGTTACCCGACGTTTTTATAAACTCTTAAGTATGGTTTATGTACAAAGAAAATAAAATGTAACTTTTCATATTAGAAGATATTAGATATAATATTAATGAAGAAACTAATTTTCACATAAATATTACATAAGAAATTAAAAAAAATAAAAAGGAATCAGTTAGAGCTTTTAATGGGTCATAAATTTCAAGTCAACCATTACGTCCATGATCCCTCATTATTTGGCCCATAAGCGGTTTATATCTCCCGACATCTCAGTTGGCCATTCATTCACTTGAAACATAAACCCTAAAATAATAATAGTGAACATAGCAGACATACAATCTCCTACGTATGAGCCCAAGGGAAGTGATGGCGGAATGCATTTGGAGGCATGTCGGATTAATCAAAGACAGAGGACAATGCGTTCATAAATTTCAGAAAACCGTACTTGGGTTGGTGTGGTGATAGCGTCAAGAGCATGTTCGGGTCAGTGTATGGGTTCCAGTTGGTTACATTATGGTTTAGTCTTTTAGGTTCCGAAGATTACGATTATCCCCATATTGAATCTTGGCGCTTGTGTTTGAGTCGGTGTTCACACCCGTTTTAGATTCTGATCTCAGTACTCTATTCGCTTAGAGGTAATTATTTTCGAGCCATAATATATATCCATCGTATATTATTTATAATCGTTTCTAATTCATTACTCTAATGCCAAGATCGTTATAAAAGAACCATAAACGGAAGTAACTACTAAGCAATCTATTGTAATATTACGAGTCCCTAATTTGAGGGTTGTAAACAGAAACTATGATCTACATTTAGTAATTTTTCAACTATATAATGTTGGACAGTCCATCATTATCAGTTGATGAAATAAGGCAAAAGAAATATGGTAAGCAAGAACAAGGCTCGTGCATGATGTGCATGGGATCTTAAGTAATTTTCAAATGAATAAGTGGTCGTGTCTTTTGTTGCAGTCTATATAACAGCAAGAATTGGTTTCAAAGTTTGTCATATACAAGTTTTGTTTTACCTCCATGACATAGTTTTTGAGTTTTACTAATCTAATGCTACATTATACTTAAGGTCACTAAGATTAGTTTAAGGAAAATATAGTTTATACTAAATAACAAGTTGCAAAATCATTTTATAAAACTATGAGATTGTCCTTAGAAAACTAAGTAAAATGCTTATCTTATGAAATCCAAATGTTAAAGGAAATGGTAATCAGTTCATGTACATAATTAACAGGTAAAAATCTTCTTTTGCTGAAATAGTTTTTAGGTTGTATTATAAAATCAATCTTAGTTTCTAATTTAACCTAAATGTAATCAGGTTAATATTATCTAAATAAAACTCAACTAATCTACGTATTTGATATTGCAATTACAATTGGACTTTGTTGGCTTGTTCTTATGTAAGTTTAGAAGTAAACAAATAATGGTATTTCGACATAAAACTTAACTTTATATTATGACTAATCTTGCTCCAACTCGTAAAGGAACCAAAAATAAAACTAAGCCAATGTTACCTAATGATATCATAATTCTAAATAAGGTCTAATTTGTACATGTAGACTTGGTGAAGACCTTGGTGGATCTTAGTCGCCGTAGGCGATTTTAGGCACTTATTAAGGTAACGGGATTCTGGAAAATCTGTATTCGTCTTTTGAATTATCGAGGTACGAAATCTGATCTTATTCTTTTATTTGCGAATATGATCGTATGGATTTTTCACTAGTACTTCTATTGTGCTTTCGCTTGACCATTGATCCATCTTTATTGAATTGTTCAAATGATCTTTTGTGATATATTGTTGAACCTCATTTTTATTATGACTCCTTCAATTCATCGTTATTGACATTGTTATTGCTTCATTTTCATTGGACCTGATCGTTATTGAACCTTATTGATTGATATTGTGACTTTTAAACCTGTGTATTTGAGCTATAACCCCCCACCCCCCCAACTAGCCATGTAGGTACCTTGGGGCCTCCGTCATTGTTGAACCGATGGTGTTGGACACTATTCGTAGTAGTGTGATTTGTCTACGACGTGTCCTCATTGTTGGTGTGATAATAGATTTTAGGAGGCGTATTGGTCGACCATAGCTATTGTATTGTTATTGTTTTTGGATGGAGGCATAGTGCCCAACACCTCATCCACCATTGTTTGTTTTTTATATCTGACTGGTCATGTACCCATAGTATTGTTTATTGTATATTGTTGCATTAGTGTAGTGTTAGTATATTGTATTGAGCTAATGCCCCCATTGAAACCTTACTATTGAATTTACGTATTCAACTACTTTATTGAACTTACCTCATTAATATGTCATCATTGTGATTCTAAATTTATTGGTAAAACCTTTCATTTGAATCAGAATATTTGTTTATGATCAAATATGCTTTGTTTGTTTCGTACTGCTTTTATTGTGTATCTGCGCACTGAGCTTTTCGCTCAGCCGCATTTCCTTTCCGTGCGGCAGGTAATCAGGGTTCGGGGTTTAGAGATTGAGAGCTGGTACAAGTGGCATGGAGTGTTAGAGACATATTATTTTAGCCTATTTAGTTTCTTAAGAATAAATTCATAGCGAAACCTTATAATGCTATTATTAGTTTGAAATATTGGGACAACTTATGTTATTTATTTATTGGAGAATTCATTAGACTTAGACATTTGCTCTGTTTATGTATCGTTTGTGTAGCATCCAGTTCTTTTAGAATTTTGGTGTTACAGAGATGGTATCAGAGCTATAGGCGTGGACCTGTAGTACTTAAGTTATGACCTGTGATGATTGGATCTAGGCTTTGACATGTAGTATCTAAGTTTTGACATGTAAGAGTTGGTTCTAAGTTTCTATAGTACTTAAGTTAAGACAGATGAGGACTAGGTAGAACATGAGATAGGATCTTCATTTTCGAGTCACTCTTCCGCATTTTTTTATTCGTTTTGATAGTTATCGTTGTGCCTCGGAGCAGGTCATTCGTCTCATAAAATTAAAATTCGTATATTAGAGTTGCGCAGCGATAGCGTCGCGGTTTGGATCAAGCATAAGCAAAGTAGTTCCTAAGAAAACACAACATTTATAATACTATGTTTTACTAATCTTAGGTTGAATAAGAGTTTAAGGTCATATCCTTTGTGTGATAAGTGCACTGAATGACAAAGATAGACTATTTTCCTTTCATTGAAACGCTATAATTAACATCTTTTCGCTATAAATTATGGGTGGCTAGAATCGTAAGAAAAGTATATCGTATTTTGATAATGTAAGACTAAACTTGTTAATGACATTTTTTGAAAGAATAATGAATTTTATTGAATTTGAAATTTAGTATATAGAATTTTGGGAGGGACCAAAACTAAAACAAAAAAAAAAAAAAAAAATAAAACAAAAAAAAAAAAAATTTTACAGAGAGGGGAGATTGTAATATTATAAATTTTCAATTATTTAGTAACAGGATGACTATATCAAAAACATGATAGACCAATATTTTGATAAAAAATTAAAACATTATATTTAGTTCAAAAATTTATGTAGTTATTGTTTAACGATTATAAATTTCTCATTGATTTCGGGGACGAAATCATTTTTAAGGAAGTAATGATGTTTTACCCGACGTTTTTATAACCTCTTAAGTATGTTATTGTACAAAGAAAATAAAATGTAACTTTTCATATTAGAAGATATTAGATATAATATTAATGAAGAAACTAATTTTCACATAAATATTACATAAGAAATTAAAAAAAATAAAAAGGAATCAGTTAGAGCTTTTAATGGGTCATAAATTTCAAGTCAACCATTACGTCTATGATCCCTCATTATTCGGCCCATAAGTGGTTTATATCTCCTGACATCTCAGTTGGCCATTCATTCACTTGAAACATAAACCCTAAAATAATAATAGTGAACATAGCAGACATACAATCTCCTACGTATGAGCCCAAGGGAAGTGATGGCGGAATGCATTTGGAGGCATGTCGGCTAATCAAAGAAGAGAACAATGCGATCATAAATTTAGAACCGTAATTGGGTTGGAGTGGTGATCGAGTCTAGCGCATGTTCGGGTCAGAGTATGGGTTCCGTTGGTTCACATTATGGTTCGTGTTTTAGGTTCGAGATACGATCATCCCATATTGAATCTTGGCGCTTGTGTTTGAGTCGGTGTTCACACCCGTTTTAGATTCTGATCTCAGTACTCTATTCGCTTGGAGGTAATTATTTTCGAGCCATAATATATATCCATCGTATATTATTTATAATCGTTTCTAATTCGTTACTCTAATGCTAAGATCGTTATAAAGAACCATAAACGGAAGTAACTACTAAGCAATCTATTGTAATATTACGAGTCTCTAATTTGATGGTTGTAAACAGAAACTATGATCTACATTTAGTAATTTTTCAACTATATAATGTTGGACAGTCCATCATTATCAGTTGATGAAATAAGGCAAAAGAAATATGGTAAGCAAGAACAAGGCTCGTGCATGATGTGCATGGGATCTTAAGTAATTTTCAAATGAATAAGTGGACGTGTCTTTTGTAGTCTATATAACAGCAAGAATTGGTTTCAAAGTTGGTCATATACAAGTTTTGTTTTACCTCCATGACATAGTTTTTGAGTTTTACTAATCTAATGCTACATTATACTTAAGGTCACTAAGATTAGTTTAAGGAACATATAGTTTATACTAAATAACAAGTTGCAAAATCATTTTATAAAACTCTGAAATTGTCCTTAGAAAACTAAGTAAAATGCTTATCTTATGAAATCTAAATGTTAAAGGAAATGGTAATCAGTTCATATACATAATTAACAAGTAAAAATCTTCTTTTGCTGAAATAGTTTTAGGTTGTATGATAAAATCAATCTTAGTTGCTAATTTAACCTAAATGTAATCAGGTTAATATTATCTAAATAAAACTCAACTAATCTACGTATTTGATATTGCAATTACAATTGGACTTTGTTGGCTTGTTCTTATGTAAGTTTAGAAGTAAACAAATAATGTATTGTCTACATAAAACTTAACTTTATATTATGACTAATCTTGCTCCAACTCGTAAAGGAACCAAAAATAAAACTAAGCCAACGTTACCTAATGATATCATAATTCTAAATAAGGTCTAATTTGTACATGTAGACTTGGTGAAGACCTTGGTGGATCTTAGTCGCCATAGGCGATTTTAGGCACTTATTAAGGTACGGATTCTGAAAACTCTTGTATTCGTCTTTTGAATTATCGGTACGAACATCTGATCTTCTTCTTTTATTTGCGAATATGATCGTATGGATTTTTAACTAGTACTTCTATTGTGCTTTCGCTTGACCATTGATCCATCTTTATTGAATTGTTCAAATGATCTTTTGTGATATATTGTTGAACCTCATTTTTATTATGACTCCTTCAATTCATCGTTATTGACATTGTTATTGCTTCATTGTCATTGGACCTTATCGTTATTGAACCTTATTGATCGATATTGTGACTTTTAAACCTGTGTATTTGAGCTATTAACTAGCCATGTAGGTACCATGGCCACGTCATTGTAGCACCGATGGTGTGACACTATTCGTAGTAGTGTGATTTGTCTACGACGTGTCCTCATTGTTGGTGTGATAATAGATTTTAGGAGGCGTATTGGTCGACCATAGCTATTGTATTGTTATTGTTTTTGGATGGAGGCATAGTGCCCAACACCTCATCCACCATTGTTTGGTATTTTGTATCTGCAGGTCCATGTACCCATTGTATTGTTTATTGGCTAATGCTTGCTTATTGTAAGTGTTAGTATATTGTATTGAGCTAATGCCCCATTGAAACCTTACTATTGAATTTACGTATTCAACTACTTTATTGAACTTACCTCATTAATATGTCATCATTGTGATTCTAAATTTATTGGTAAAACCTTTCATTTGAATCAGAATATTTGTTTATGATCAAATATGCTTTGTTCGTTTCGTACTGCTTTTATTGTGTATCCGCGCACTGAGCTTTTCGCTCAGCCGCATTTCCTTTCCGTGCGGCAGGTAATCAGGGTTCGGGGCTTAGAGATTGAGAGCTGGTACAAGTGGCATGGAGTGTTAGAGACATATTATTTTAGCCTATTTAGTTTCTTAAGAATAAATTCATAGCGAAACCTTATAATGCTATTATTAGTTTGAAATATTGGGACAACTTATGTTATTTCTTTATTGGAGAATTCATTGGACTTAGACATTTGCTCTGTTTATGTATCGTTTGTGTAGCATCCGGTTCTTTTAGAATTTTGGTGTTACAGAGATGGTATCAGAGCTATAGGCGTGGACCTGTAGTACTTAAGTTATGACCTGTGATGATTGGATCTAGGATTTGACATGTAGTATATAAGTTTTGACATGTAAGAGTTGGTTCTAAGTTTCTATAGTACTTAAGTTAAGACAGATGAGGACTAGGTAGTTCATGAGATAGGATCTTCATTTTCGAGTCACTCTTCCGCATTTTTTTATTCGTTTTGATAGTTATCGTTGTGCCTCGGAGCAGGTCATTCGTCTCATAAAATTAAAATTCGTATATTAGAGTTGCGCAGCGATAGCGTCGCGGTTTGGATCAAGCATAAGCAAAGTAGTTCCTAAGAAAACACAACGTTTATAATACTATGTTTTACTAATCTTAGGTTGAATAAGAGTTTAAGGTCATATCCTTTGTGTGATAAGTGCACTGAATGACAAAGATATACTATTTTCCTTTCATTAAAACGCTATAATTAACATCTTTTCGCTATAAATTATGGGTGGCTAGAATCGTAAGAAAAGTATATCGTATTTTGATAATGTAAGACTAAACTTGTTAATGACATTTTACGAAAGAATAATGAATTTTATTGAATTTGAAATTTAGTATATAGAATTTGGAGGACCAAATTTCATAAGAGGAGGAGATTGTAATATTATAAATTTTCAATTATTTAGTAACAGGATGACTATATCAAAAACATGATAGACCAATATTTTGATAAAAAATTAAAACATTATATTTAGTTCAAAATTTTATGTAGTTATTGTTTAACGATTATAAATTTCTCAGTGATTTCGGGGACAAAATCAGCTTTAAGGAGGTAATGATGTAATACCCGACGTTTTTATAACCTATTAAGTATGTTATTATACAAAGAAAATAAAATGTAACTTTGCATATTAAAAGATATTAGATATAATATTAATCAAGAAACTAATTTTCACATAAATATTACTTATGAAATTAACAAAAAGAAAAAGGAATCGGTTAGAGCTTTTAATGGGTCATAAATTTCAAGTCAACCATTACGTCCATGATCCCTCATTATTTGGCCCATAAGCGGTTTATATCTCCCGACATCTCAGTTGGCCATTCATTCACTTGAAACATAAACCCTAAAATAATAATAGTGAACATAGCAGACATACAATCTCCTACGTATGAGCCCAAAGGAAGTGATGGCGGAATGCATTTGGAGGCATGTCGGCTAATCAAAGAAGAGAACAATGCGATCATAAATTTAGAATCGTAATTGGGTTGGAGTGGTGATCGAGTCAAGCGCATGTTCGAGTCAGAGTATGGGTTCCGTTGGTTCACATTATTGTTCGTCTTTTGGGTTCGAGATACGATCATACCACATTGAATCTTGGCGCTTGTATTCGATTAGGTGTTCACACCCGATTTAGATTCTGATCTCAGTACTCTATTCGCTTAGAGGTAATTATTTTCAAGCCATAATATATATCCATCGTATATTATTTATAATCGTTTCTAATTCATTACTCTAATGCCAAGATCGTTATAAAAGAACTATAAACGAAAGTAACTACTAAGCGATCTATTGTAATATTACAGGTCTCTAGTTTGATGGTTGTAAACAGAAACTATGATCTACATTCAGTAATTTTACAACTATCTAATGTTGGACAGTCCATCATTATCAGTTGATGAAATAAGGCAAAAGAAATATGGTAAGCAAGAACAAGACTCATGCATGACGTGCATGGGATCTTAACTAATTTTCAAATGAATAAGTGGGTGTGTCTTTTGCAGTCTATATAACGGCAAGAATTGGTTTCAAAGTTGGTCATATACAAGTTTTGTTTTACCTCAATGACATAGTTTTTGAGTTTTACTAATCTAATTCTACATTATACTTAAGGTCACTAAGATTAGTTTAAGGAACATATAGTTTATACTAAATAACAAGTTGCAAAATCATTTTATAAAACTATGAAATTATCCTTAGAAAACTAAGTAAAATGCTTATCTTATAAAATCCAAATGTTAAAGGAAATGGTAATCAGTTCATGTACATAATTAACAAGTAAAAATCTTCTTTTGCTGAAATAGTTTTAGGTTGTATTATAAAATCAATCTTAGTTTCTAATTTAACCTAAATGTAATCAGGTTATATTATCTAAATAAAACTCAACTAATCTTCGTTTTTGATATTGCAATTACAAATGGACTTTGTTGGCTTGTTCTTATGTAAGTTTAGAAGTAAACAAATAATGTATTGTCGACATAAAACTTAACTTTATATTATGACTAATCTTGCTCCAACTCGTAAAGGAACCAAAAATAAAACTAAGCTAATGTTACCTAATGATATCATAATTCTAAATAAGTTCTAATTTGTACATGTAGACTTGGTGAAGACCTTGGTGGATCTTAGTCGCCGTAGGCGATTTTAGGCACTTATTAAGGTACGGATTCTGAATACTCTTGTATTCGTCTTTTAAATTATCGGTACGAATATCTGATCTTATTCTTTTATTTGCAAATATGATCGTACGGTTTCGCAAGTAATTCTATTGTGCCTTCGTTTGACCATTGATTCTTCTTTATTGAATTGTTCAAATGATCTTTTATGATATATTGTTAGTTCCTCATTGTCATAATGACCCATTCGATTCATTGTTATTGACACATTGTTATTGCTTCATTTTTATTGGACCTTATTGTAATTGAACCTTATTGATTGATATTGTGACTTTTAAACCTGGGTATTTGAGCTATTAACTAGCCATGGAGGTACCATGGCCGCGTCATTATGGCACCGATGGCGTGACACTATCCGTAGTAGCGTGATTTGTCTACGGCGTCTCCTCATTGTTGGTGTGATAAGGGATTTTAGGAGGCGTATTGGTCGACCATAGCTATTGTATTGTTATTGTTTGTGGATGGAGGCGTAGTGCCCAACACCTCATCCACCATTGTTTGGTATTTTGGATCTGCAGGTCCATGTACCCATTGTATTGTTTATTGGCTAATGCTTGCTTATTGTAAGTATTAGTATATTGTATTGAGCTCATGCCCCATTGAAACCTTACCCATTGAATTTATGCATTGAATTTCCTATTGAGCTCACTTATCGAACTTGAACTTTGAATGTATCGTTTTGAATATACTCTATTGAACTCATCTCACTAAAACGTCATCGTTGTGATTGGTATGTGCCTAAATACACATACCTTTGACCTTTAAAACTTAAATGACCAAAAACGTACCAAAAATACATTGTATTGGTATGTTTTCATTTATATTGTGCAGGAAACGGATATCTGACAAAAGGACGAAAAATGAAGCCAAAAACGACAAACCAAGCACGGAATAGAAAAGCGTGAAAAGTCAAAGTCAAAGTCAACAAAGTCCAAGTCAAAGTCAACCCCAAAAAGTCAATAGTCAAAGTCAAAGCCAAAACCGAAGAAAACTTATCGGGTCAGCCCATTAAGTTACTATATCAAGACCAAAACAAAGAAATAAGCCTAAAACTCTTTTGAATCCACACAGCCCAAATCAATATATAAAGGCCCAATCCCTACTTAATGACTATTAAGCCATAACAGCCCAAGTCTTTTAACTCTGTTAGTTCACAAGAACCATACGTGTAATCCCTCTATACTCCATGAGGGACTATAATTGCCATCCCCTTAAAATGTTTACACCACCAAGGACAATGCATGAAATAATAACATAAAAAATGAGGGACCAATTATGTCAAATCCCACCAAACTTTCACCCAGACAAACAAAATAACCCCTTCCCGCCAAAACCCCTGTTCATCATCCCTTTCATTATCACCTCGTTTACTGTTCCCACCAGACAAAAACATCACCTACCCCACCCCACAAGGGCTCTTGAACACGCTGGGAATCCCCTTACACACCATTGGTTGAAGGAAAACTACAAGGAAATCAAGGGATACGATTATAGACCTTGGGCACAAAGCAAGATAGATGGCCAAGATTGATTTTGAGGACTTACTCACACAACAAACACACAGCCTTGAACTCTCTCTCTGAAGAAACATAAAAGAAGCTCAAGACTTAGTATAAAATAGGCTAGTGTAGTTCATTAGCTTTTGTCGAATTTTGTTTAAGTCAAAAGCTTGTAAACAAATTTGTCTACTTTTTAATATATTGCAATTTTAATTTAATTGTCTTTTAATTGTTGTCATTTAAATACTGTCATTGTAATTTTTCAAGTTAATGAAATTTTTAGCTTTTCTTTAATCATTGTCATTTAAGCTTACTTGTCTTTTAAATATTGTCTTTGAGCTCTTATATAAGCTTTTTAATCCTTAAAAACTTATATAAAAACTTGTTTAATATTCTGTCTAAAAAACCAAGAAAATCACAACAAGACCCACCCTAAAAGTACCTCAGCTGAATTGGATGATAAGCTAGCTTGGGAAGAGCTTATAGACCTCACTAGCTTGTCCTTGACAAGCTAGAGCTTGTAGATAAGCTCTAAGAGCATTTACTGCCCTTGTTTTGTGCAAATGGTTTTGTAAGTTTCTTATTTTTCAAGTTTTGCTTATTAGTGTTCATTAGCTTATTTATTGCTTATTATTGCTTTTACTTGCTTATTACTGTGTTTTATGCTTATATGTGCTTGTTTAATGCTTATTTGTCATTTGTTCATGTTTTTACTTTAATCTGCCTTTATTAGCCTTTAAACTGCTTATTTGCTTATTTTCAGTTCTTTTTATTGTGTTTTTATTATTCTTTAGTGCTTATTTTTCATTGTAATTTATCTGTTTTTCAAAAACCTTGCTTTAATCTTCATAAATCAGCTTTAAAAAGTAGTTTTCATTCTTAAAGGGGTGTTTGGGTCAAGACCCAAAGTGGGTAAAAACTGGTTTAAAAACCATTGGGTCACCTGGCCAACTGATACAAACATGTTTTAAGTTGTTTTAGATCTGTTTTCAAGATTTCAGTCTTAAAGATTGTTTTTAAGTTTTTTTTTCTAAAAGGAACTTAAAACTGTGTTGACTAATAGGTTTATATAGCTTATTAGATAAGACTTTTCAAAAACAGTTTTTAAGAGTAGTTTTTGTGTCCTTTTAGAGTGTCTAATGCAGTAGTTAGAAGTCTTTTTAGTTTACTTGTGTTTTATTAAAAATCTATCAAAGTTTTCTTAAGTGTCTTTTAGCCTAGATCAACCATTTTTCATTTTCCATTTTTAGTAACTTAAAATTGTTTTTAGCCTTTAAACTTTTGAGCATAAGCTCATTTGTTGGTGAACTCCATCTGTTTTAACTTGTTTTTCATTTTTGAGCTTATTTGCTAGCTTATTTATAGGGCTGCAATTAGCCTTTTGACTTGACAAAACAAAAAGTCAGCATGTGCTGACTATCCCAGCACTTTTCATTAAGCAATTTCTGGGCTTATATAAGTTTCAAACTAATTTGTTTTTGCTTATTTTAAAAGATTATAGGCCAAAGTTTTTAGTGGTATACCCCTTATTGCCATAAGGTTCCATCTTTGGGCTTAAAAATAAGCCCAAAAGTGGTCCTTTAGGCTGTTTGCCTGCAGTTTGTGCCTTATTGCTTATTTTCATTTTCTTTGCTTTTCTACCTTGTTTTCTTTGCTTATTTTTATTAGAACTTGCTCATTAGGTGTAGCTTAGCATTTATGTTTGCTTATTTTGCCCTCCCTTGTGCTTATTTTGCCTTAAATATGCCTAACAGTTAAGCCTTAGACTTAGTGTAAAATAGCCCATTTCTGTCATCTTTTTATTTGCTTAATTCAGCTTACTTTTGAGTTTATAAAAAAGTTGTTTTTTTTAAAGTTGGTTATTTAAGTGTGTTTTATAAGTGTGTTAGAAAAAGAAAAAAAAAGTTTGTCCAAAAAGGGAGGCCAAGGATTCGAACCATGGACCTCCCCTTTAACACATACAAGTCCCACCACAAACACACACTCACCAACGACACCAGATAGGGATATCTGTTAGCCTATCACTCCATTTTATTTTTATAATCATTTTACCCTTCTTAGCTTATAAGCCCTTTTTGCTTATTTCTTCTTATTTCAAAAAGCAGCTTTAAGCACTTTTATTTTTCCTGAATCCAGCACACTCTAAGCTACTTTTTAGTATTTTTTAGATTTTTCCCATTAAGTTTACTATTTTTAATTAATTTTTCTTTTTAAAACAGTTTTTAAATCATAATAAATTATTAAAAAATCAAAAAAATATAATTCTTTTTTTCAAAATTTTCTTTTATCATTTAGCACTTAGGAAAATTAAATTTGCACTCATAGGGTTAATTTTGTAGAATTTTTTTTAAAGAACGGGTTTAAGACCTGGTTCTCGTTTTTAGGTTTAAATTATTTTTAGCATTCGTTTTTAGGTTTTCTTTAATCGTTTTTTGCCTTTTAATTGTAGAATTAGAAAAACCAACCAAAAATCTTTCAAATCATTCAAAAACGCGATCACGAACGTATACCCGATCTTTAATTCACACCTCGTGGGAAAACGACCCTGGTAGATTTTTGAGGGATTTTGTTTTGGATAGAAACGAATCTTTTAAAAGCCTCTCGGAATACTTACTTTAGTCTTATTATTTATATATTTATTATATATTTATATAATTAAAAAGGTTGAATTTTATCTGATGATCATTTTGGCGCCGTTGCCGGGGAGGTGTGTGCGATTTTCGTAAATACGTTTGAAGATTAGTTTTTGAAGATCCTTCCCTCGTGAAGTTATCATTCCTGTTTGTGAATATTTTCTTTTATTTATAAAAATAATAAAAATACAAAAATACAAAAATATTTTTTATTTTCTTTTATTAGTATTAGTATAAGATAAAATCAAGAAAAAATCAAAAACATAAAAAAATTGTCCTTAATCAAAAAATAAAAATCATCATCAATATAATGTTTGCATCTTAAGCATTATCATAATAAGTTCCCAATCAAAAGATTCAAAACTTGCCTTTGTGCCACTTGCGACGTACGACTCACCTTTAAAAGTTTAACAAACTATAAGAGGGGTATAAGGAGGGTTGTTCCGAGGAACTACGACCCTAAAGGAGAAAGGTTTTTAATAGCTTCGCGCTTTCCTACTCCTCCGCTCCTTTGTGCGTTTTTTCTTTAAAGAGCTACCGTGAAGCTTTTTGATTATTGGTTTAAGTTATTCGATCTCGTTTTGTCCATTAAAATAAATTGTGAAATAAATTGAAAAACCAATTTTTTTTATTTTCTCTTAATTTCTTTTTAGTGCATGCGCACTCGTTCTTCTTCTAATCTCGTTGGTAATTCTTCTTCTAATCCAACCACCACAAACCCGAAACGTCGTAACCGTAGACGTTCAAAACAACCTTTCTCTCTTGAAGAATCACCCTTAGTTACGATGGCCGATCAACGTACTATGGCGGAATTGCTTCGTGTACCCACCGAGGGTTATGCGGAGGAAATCGTGGTTCCACTAATTCTTGCTGAGCATTTCGAGCTCAAGTGTAGTCTCATTAATATGATGATTTCGGACCAATTCTTCGGACTTGAGAAAGACAATCCTCATGACCACATCCGTTGGTTCACCAAAATAACTTCTACAATCAAATACAAGGATGTGCCTAACTCGGCGATTAAGCTCATGCTTTTTCCTTTCTCTCTTGCGGGGGCAGCCCGTCGTTGGCTCTAAAAAGACCCCCCTCCCCGTT
Organism: Tanacetum coccineum; assembly: GCA_026074375.1. Lineage (NCBI taxonomy): Eukaryota > Viridiplantae > Streptophyta > Magnoliopsida > Asterales > Asteraceae > Tanacetum > Tanacetum coccineum. The sequence goes on along the minus strand of BQNB010017302.1, from coordinate 17,517 downwards.
CTATTCTCACTTGGGAGGATCTTGTTTCTAAATTCATCAATGAATTCTTTCCCTCCTTAAGAACGACAAACCTTCAAAATGAAATTTCTAATTTTCAACAACGGTTTGATGAGTCATTTCATGAGGCATGGGATCGATACAAAGATCTCCTTCGTGCTTGTCCTCATCTTGGTTTCACCGAATTGCACCAACTGGATACTTTCTACAATGCCTTGAACCCGACCGACCAAGATTCCTTGAATTCTACAGCCGGTGACAACCTCTTGGAAAGACGGACTCAAGATGTGTTGACAATTATTGAAAACAAATCTAAAGTCCGCAATTCATGAAACAAATCGATTGTTTCTCAAGTGAAATCAAGTGATGGTAATTCTTCTTCTTCCGATATAGCCAAACTTACTCATGCAGTAAATCAGCAAACGAGTGCTGTGACTACCGCCATGACGGCTATTCTTAAACAATTTCAAGCAACCCTACCTCCAGCTTCCATAAAAGCTGTTGAGGAGATTTGTGTTACTTGCGATGGTGCTCATCCTTACTATCAGTGTCTCGCCGCTGATGGCAATACTTTCTCGGAATATAGGGATAATATTCAAGGATACGTTTCAGCAGCCGAGGGTAACTACAATCAGGGTAATTCCGGTTATCGTCCTCCAGGTGTGGCTAATCAAACAACACCACCGGGTTTTGTTCAACCAAACGGGCAAAATAACCAAAATCGGTTCAGCCAACCTCAAGGATATAGCCGAGGAAACAATTTCAACCAAAACATAACTTATCAAGCTACAATTCAACAAAACCAAAGTGTTCCTTTAAATGAGTTGGAAAAATTTAAGAAAACAAATGAGGCTAACATGAAAGCCATGCAAATTCAAATTAACAATGTGAAAAATGAGTTAAGAAATGAAATGCAATCTTCAATTCAAGCTTCAATGTCAAATCAAACAAACGAGCTTAAGAACATGATGGCTAGTTTCTTTCAAATGAACACCGCTTCTACCTCGGGTTCGGGATCTCTCCCTAGCAACACCGTTGCTAACCCAAAAGGTGAATTGAAAGCCATTACCACTCGAAGTGGACTTGTTCTTGATGGATCTTCCGTTCCTATGCCTCCTCCATTCGTTAATCTGGAGGAGGATAAACGTGTTGAGGAGACTTTAACAGACCCGAAACATGGTGAGTATACCATTAAGGTCCTACCTCCTCTTGTCCAAAAAGCTAAACCTCCTTCTCAAAGAAACTATGTGGTTCACCAAAGGGATCCTCGTCACCCTCATATCCCTTATCCGTCAAGAATGAACCAAGAAAAACGGCAAGAGAAAGATGAAGTCCAAATTCACAAATTTTGGCAAATGTTCAAACAACTTCACATCAATATCACTCTTGCCGATGCTTTGATTCTAATCCCGAAATATCAAAAGATGCTTAAAATTCTCCTTTCCAACAAGGAGAAACTTTTAGAATTGGCAAACACACCCCTTAATGAAAATTGCTCAGCGGTTATCCTAAAGAAGTTACCCGAAAAACTAGTTGACCTTGGGAAATTTCTCATTCCGTGTGGATTTAGTGAGCTCAAGTGCAAAGCCCTAGCCGACCTAGGTGCTAACATAAACTTGATGCCACTCCCGGTGTGGAAAAAGTTAGGATTACCTGAGCTTATTTCCACCCAAATAACCCTTGAACTTGCTAACCGGGAGATTTGCACTCCGGTTGGAATTGCAAGAGATGTCTTTGTTCCGGTTGGAAAGTTTACATTTCCCGCTAATTTTGTCATTGTTGATTATGAGAGCGATCCGCGTGTCCCCCTCATCTTGGGAAGACCTTTCTTAAGGACCGCTCGTGCTTTGATTGACGTTCATGGAGAAGAAATTATTCTCCGTGATGTCAATGAAAGATTAATCTTGAATATGAGACATGACACTTCAAGCTATTCAACCCAACCTCATCAAGAATCATCCAGGTGGCAATCCCACTTCTTCTCTCACTTCTCATACCGACTTAACTTTACCAGAAGTTAATGATGATATCTTTGATCCGGAGGGAGACATTATTGAGAACTTGCTAAATCTTGATAAAACCAAAGATCTCCCTCTATATCATGATAATACATTGAGTGGCAATCCTACTCCGATTTCAGAACCCGTGACCAAGTCTTCTTCTTCTTCCCCCACACTTACTTCCATCGAAGAAAGTGATTTAATTTGGGAAGAATTCGAAGCTTATCTCGCAAGTGATTCATTTCCACTAGGAAATAGTAATCCTTCATCTCCTCTCCCTCCTTTTCATAATTCTTTAAGTGGCAGTACCACTTCTTCTTCACCTAGTCTCTCGATTTTTGAGACTAGCAACTATTCTCTTGAGGAGTTCGCCGATGAACTCACTCATTTTACATTTCCACCAGGAATTGATTACCTTCCCTTTGATGCCAAATCCGATCTTCGAGAAATAGAGTATTTTCTTAACCATGATCCTATCAAGGAAATGGATTTTACTCTTGAAGATTCGGTTGATAAAAATTCTTCTAATGACAATCTTGTTGATACCCTTTCTGAGATGTTCACCGATGAACATGCTCTTGATTACTCATCCCTACCATTATGGGATGATTATGATGATGAACTTTCTGATCTTAAGACCGTTAATGATAATACTTATGATGATCCATTCGACTTCAAGGAATAAAAAATCAATGATGCTAAACTTCTGATTGATGAACTTGATTCCCCTGAATCAAGTGACTTCCTTCTTTTCCCGAGTGTGACTTTGTTTTCTATGAGGATTTTTCCGAGGTTGATGCTTTGTCTTCAATCAACAACGAGGACAAAGTATTTAATCCGGGTATACTCATTCATGAGAACCTTTTTGAAGTCACCAATTGTGTAACACCGGAAAAGAATGTAAAGGAGACCACTAATGCTTCTTTAATTCTTGAGGATTTTAATCCTCTTTTTTATGAACTTCCTTCCCACAAAGAAGTTCCCTGCTCCGAAACTCTACTCTCTTTTTCATCCGAAAATGAGAAAAAAGTTTTCAACCCCGGGATTCTAACTTCTAAAGGAGTTCATACCTCTCTTCTCCCGGAATTATCTCATCGGGACTCTAAAGCTTTCAAAGTCATTAAAATTTTTGAAAGCCCGATGGAGATTTTTTTTGCTCTTATGAAGAGGACATCCGTATTTTAGATGTTTCGTGTCTCCACTTCTATCCCCCTTGAACAGCTCAAGTATGGGGGGATCGGGTCAAGCTAAGTGACCTAAAACAAGCGCTTCATGGGGGGCAACCCAGGCTTTAAGAAGGGTATGCTAGCTTAATAGTAATGAATAAGTGTTTTTTTGTTGTGAGAGGCTCGCCTATTCCATTTTCCGTGTTTTGTGTTTGTGTTGTTGTATGGCCAGGATTTCCCTGATTTTTGAAGCCTCTCATGCTCTCGGTTTTTGTCCTTCGATCACTCGAGCTTCAAATCTTCAGCTTCACTTTGGGAATCCAATATCCAAATCTTATCGACTAACGTTTATCTTTAAGCATACTTAATAAACGGCTTAGGATTTACGTAGAGACCCTTTTTAAAACATTGAGGACAATGTTCAGTTCTAGTATGGGGGGATTTATCGATTTGATTGTGCCTGCAGCCGTTGTTTTCACGTAATTCTGTTTTTACCACCAAAATACCCAAAAAAATAAAAACAATTCAAAAAATTTCAAAAATAAAATAAGTGTTTTGTCAGAATTTTGACTTTCCCGCTTGGGTAGAATAAGAATAAATTTTTGACTCGATCGATGCGTGTTGAGCTCATAGCTTGTTCCTTAACTATTTAAGACTAATGCAATCGCGGATCTTTTAGAAGACGTATCAATGATAGAGCTAAGTATGAGTTATATGCTAAACAAGGATTATTTGGAAATCTTAAGAGCTCATAAGTGGAGTTTGTGGCTTTTCTCTCCCATAAGCTTCTAACCGGATTAATAATACGTGCTCTCTTCGAAAATTAAACTATATCAACAAAATTTTGAAGTATAGTCGATATCAATAATTTGTATTTTAAATTTAGTACTTAAATTTTCTAAAAGGTGAATTATCTCTATATCGTGGTATTAAATATAAAAATATGAAAAATGTGGTAATAAATAATAATTAACGTGAGGGCTAATAAATGGGGGTGGGGGGGGTTATGGGGGGTGTGGGGGGAGTTTACTGCATCTTGCCGGCTCACAACCGAGGTTGCAGTCTTCTAAATAAGGCACATAGTATTTATCCGAGACTGATAAAAGTTTGTTGCATCTTGCCAGCTCACAACCGATGTTGCAGCCTTCTAAAAGGTCAAGGATTTCATTAGTTTAATGGATGTGTAATTATATTAAGTATAGTAAACGTGAATTAATAAATATAGGGAAAATTTCTTTTTTTTTAAATTAAATATGCTTTTAAACTAAGACTGTTTCGTTTTAAGTTGTGATTTTATGTATAAACGGTAAACCTAAGAGTTTTTGAAACCGAAGGTCCGTGAGTCCCGATACTAGTCTCTGTGGGGTGTCAAAAGCCTGGTCACTTAGTCGCAAGGTTGGGATGTGCCCGAGACGCATAGTCCGCTACTGGGAAGATCTCGCCTTCAAACTCATTATGTCACTGGGTGGAACGTGAAGCATAAGAAATTTACTAAAACGTTGATCCATGGTTATGAAATTCGTAGATAGCACAATTCACCTAAAATATAATAATTGTCGGGAGTGAAAAGTTCACAAGTTATAAATATGAGTAGTGTTAGCATCTTAACCTATATTTAACGGTGATTTCGTTTTTAAGCTTGGTTTGGGACAAGTGAAAAGTCAAGGACGATGAATTTATCCTTTTTGGGGCATTTTAGGATTAAAGTGCGTCTTGGTTATCTAATACCCTTAAAGTTATGAAAATAACAAAAGTCAAACATGTTAGTTAGTTGCTTAAAAAGAAAAGTACAAAAAAATGAGAAAAATGAAAAGAACAAAAATAAGTGAGTTGAAAAATTGTATATATTGTAAAAATGGTCAAACATCTATTTAAGGCAAATGATTCTTTAAATATCCCTTGAAGAAACTCTTAGCTACTTTTTGAGGTAATTAGTCGAGGGGGGTTGAGATTCTTAGTTTTCTTAAGTGTTTACTTATAGCATTGCGTGAGGACACGGCAATAGTTTAGTATGGGGGATTTTGGTATGTGTTTAAATACACATACCTTTGACCTTTAAAAACGGACTTAAATGACCAAAAACGTACCAAAAATACATTGTATCGTATGTTTTCATTTGTATTGTGCAGGTGACGGATATACAAGAAAAGGACAAAAACAAAGCCAAAAACGACAAAACCGAGCACGGAATGGAAAGAGCATGAAAAGTCAAAGTCAAAGTAAGCACCCAAGAAGGGTCAACAATTCAAATCCAGGCGAACCGAAGAAAACTAAAGGGGCCAACCCGCACCCATCTAATGGGCCGGGACAGCCCATTAAGTCATTTACACCAAGACTTATAATCCTTAAAAGCTTAAAAGGCCCAATACCCTTTTAAAGTAATCCTGGCCCAAACAAAAACCGTTAGCCCAATCAGCCTTTAACAACCGTTAGCCCAACAAACCCAGATAACTTTTAACTTTGTTAGTCCTTAAGGGACGTTGGGTGTAACCCTAATACTCCCTCAATGGACTAAATCATGTCAACCTCAAAACATTCTTTCTTATATACACCACAAGGACGATGGTTGCAATTACACCATACAAAATGAGGGACTTAAATTGTTAAATCCCAAAACTTTTACCCAGTTAAACAAACCAAAACTCTTTCCTGCCAAACCTCTATTGATACTATTCATGTGTCACTATCCATCGACCTCTCCCTGAATACAAACAAACCAAAGTCATCACCCAACTCAACTCCCCCCAGCCCCCACCACATATGGACATTTTCCCACCTTGGTAATCCCCCTAAATTTTCATTAGATGAAAGAATTGTTGAACAAGAAGAAGGTGTTGTTGATGATAGACCTTGGTGGAACAAGATTTTTGACGTCTGAGAATGATCTTTGGAATCCTCACATAAGAAAAACAAGTGCTCAAATGTCTCAGAGTGGAAGGAAGCACACATGAAGACTTAAAAACTTAGAAATTCTGAGTATAAGTAGTAAGCATTGGTAGCTTATTTTCGTTTGTCATTTCTTGTGAAGCAAAAATAGACCATTACTAATACTGTAACTTTACTTGTTTTATCATTTTAAATATATGTCATTTAAACATTCAAGCATAGTAAATATTTTTTCAAGTTAAATGAAATTTTTAAGTTTTCTTTAAATATGTCATTTAACTTTACTTGTAATTTAAATACTGTCAGTTCAAGCTCTTATATAAGCAATTGGTTTCATTAAAAGCTTACAAAAAAGCTTGTTTTTTAATTCTATCTTAAAAAACAAAATAAATCACAAAAAGGTACCCACCCCTCAATTACCTCAGCAAAATTTGGTATAAGGCAAGCCTTGGGAAGAGCTAAAAGACCATACTAGCATGTCTTTGACAAGCAAGAGCTTGTAATCAGCTATCTTGTAATTCTTATTTGCCCTATTTTGAGCAAGGACTTTGGAAATTTCATTTTTTCTAACATTTTAGCTTATGTACAGTCCTTTTCTATAACTGTTGTATACCCTGTTCTTTTTTTCCATTTCTCCCCCCCTTTTACTGCTTATATTTTTGTTAATAAGTATGTTTTAGTGATTATATGTCTTTGATTATTGCTTATATGTCATTTGTTCAAGTTTTTTTATTTAAAACTGTATTTTTATAGCTTGAACCTGCTTATCTTTGTTTTCTTTTTTAAGTGCTTATTTGTTGTTGGACTCTGCTTATTTTTGCTTAACATTGATTACTTGTCATCTGTCTTTAAGGTTCTTTGCTTAAATCTTTATAAATCTTTATTTTAAGCTCAAAAGTTGTCATTTTCAAAGTAAAAAGGTTAAGTCTTGCATGAATTTTGAAAAACAGCTTTTTCATAATCAAATTTTAGGGTTTATTTGATTTTCAAACTATTTTCTCTTGGGTGATTTAGATAGCTTATTGTTCAAGCTTTTTAGGGGTATAAGCTGTATAGCCATAAGGATCCATCCATTAGCTTAAAAATAAGTTCAAAAAGTGCCCTATAGGCTGTTTGGTTCTCTCTTTTGGCCAAAAGCTTATTTGTTTGTCTGAGCTTATTGGCTTATTGGACTTGCCTTATTTTGCTTAGATTTGCTTATTAGGTTAGTTTTATAGTGTGTTATTTAGTTAATTTTAGTGTAGATTAAAGCTTATTCAAGTTTATAAGTTTTTCTTAGTTTAGCATTTTAACTTAAAATCCCTTTTAGAGATTCTGTCCTTTTAGCTTATTTTCAGTTCATTATATTTGCTTATTTTGTTCCTTAAATGATTATTAGGTATAGTTTATTAGTTGTTGATAGCTTATTTGCTTTTTCATTGGCTTATTGTGTCTTAAATAGGCCAACAGTTTAAGCCTTGTAAGCATTAGTGTAAAAAGCCAATACTATCCACCTTTTTCAGCTTTTTTCCAGCTTATTTATTTGCTTATTTTTGTTCCTAAGTACTTATTAGGTTTGTTTTAAGGCCCTTGTAGCTTATTTAGATTAGTTTTAGCTTATTCATAGCTTTTAAGTTAAATAAGTTAAGTATTAAGTCATTGTTAAGTTTTAAGCTATTGTCACTCTTTTTAGCTTATTTCCGTGCTTATTTATGGATTGTATAAAAAGTAACTTTTTAAAAATTGCTTATTTTCGGGTCTTAAAGCTTTTCTATAAAAACAATTTGCAAAAATAAAAGCATTGGGAGTTCAGAAGTCCAAGGTGAGCACAAGACTCGAACCCTGGACCTCAACCAACTCAGCCAACGTTTTTAACACACCACACAACACCACTCTGCCCTTGGGTCTTTTCCGTTTGGATATGCACACATTATTCTTATATCACCTTTTTAGCCTGTTTAGCTTATAAGCCTTTTTTTTGCTTATTTCGTAGCTTATTTGATAAGCTGTTTCACCCCTTTCATTTTTTATAGGATTAGCTTAGTTCAAGCTACTTTTCAGGAATTTTTTAGAATTTTCCCATCTAGTTTAGTATTTTTAATTCATTTTTCTAATTAAAAATGTTTTTAATTCATATTAAATTAAATAAAAGTCAAAAAAAATATATTTCTTTTTTATAAAATTTTCATTTATCATTTAGGACTTAGAAAAATTAAATTTGCATTTGTAGGGTCAAATTTGTAGGATTTAGTTTTTTTAAAGAACGAGATTCGAATCCCGTTAACATTTTTAGTGTTTTAGCTTATATTGCTTTCGTTTTAAGGGTTCTTTTACTTGTTTATGCATTTTAAATTGTAGAAATAGAATCCAAACCAAAAAATCATTGAATCATTCAAAAAACGCGATCACGAACGTAACCTCGATTTTCAAATTCACGCCTCGACGGGAAACGACCCGGAAAGGTTTTTTTAGGGATTTTGCTTTGATTAAAAAGTAATTTCCTCTTTTAAAAGCCTTACGGGATACTTATCTCTCTATTATTGATCTTATCCTTATTACGTATTTATATATATTTATATATACTATGAGGGACGAGTCAATGGCAATTTCACATAGTCAAGAAATTCACTTAATAATAAGCTAAAAGATTATTAGATGATAGAATGAAAGGATCACCCAAGCACTTGTGATTATGCCTTTTTCTAAAATCTATAAACCTAAGAAATAGATAAAAGTTAAAGTATAATGCCATTTAAAAAATAAGTGATATGTACAGAGTGGGGGGTAGAATAGAAATATAGTCTAAATATTCCAATGCATTGTTTCATTTCTTCATTCCCTATCAACATGTCCTTTAGAGCTTTTCGCCGATTGATTTTAACCCTTTCTGGTGTACATCTCATGTAGAATTTGTGTTTATGAATTCGGTTCGGTATGAGTTTTAAAGATTGACTTTCATGGGGTAGCTTTTAAAAGATTCTAGGGACAACATTTGATAAAGAGCTAATGAGTTGAGGTAATGAAGAAGTGCTAGAATGAAAGGATTCTTCAACATTTTCATCACAGTTTTTCATCTATTTGATGATGATAAGGTAAGAATGATTAATAGGCGGTGAGAGGAAGAGCTATGATTATATTCACGACATCTTTTCGAACCATTATCTGACTCGCGTCTTCGCTCCACAAATGAGGAGCGAGGGGATTCATTAGCTTTTGTCGAATTTTGTTTAAGTCAAAAGCTTGTAAACAAATTTGTCCACTTTTTAATATATTGCAATTTTAATTTAATTGTCTTTTAATTGTTGTCTTTAAATACTGTCATTGTAATTTTTCAAGTTAATGAATTTTTTAGCTTTTCTTTAATCATTGTTATTTAAGCTTACTTGTCTTTTAAATATTGTCTTTAAGCTCTTATATAAGCTTTTTAATCCTTAAAAACTTATATAAAAACTTGTTTAATATTCTGTCTAAAAAACCAAGAAAATCACAAAAAGACCCACCCTAAAAGTACCTCAGCTGAATTGGATGATAAGCTAGCTTGGGAAGAGCTTATAGACCTCACTAGCTTGTCCTTAATAAGCTAGAGCTTGTAGATAAGCTCTAAGAGCATTTACTGCCCTTGTTTTGTGCAAAGGGTTTTGTAAGTTTCTTATTTTTCAAGTTTTGCTTATCACTGTTCATTAGCTTATTTATTGCTTATTATTGCTTTTTCTTGCTTATTACTGTGTTTTATGCTTATATGTGGTTGTTTAATCCTTATTTCTCATTTGTTCATGTTTTTACTTTAATCTGCCTTTATTAGCCTTTAAACTGCTTATGCTAATTTGCTTACTTTCAGTTCTTGTTATTGTGTTTTTATTATTCTTTAGTGCTTATTTTTCATTGTTATTTATCTGTTTTTCAAAAACCTTGCTTTAATCTTCATAAATCAGCTTTAAAAAGTAGTTTTCATTCTTAAAGTGGTGTTTGGGTCAAGACCCAAAGTGGGTCAAAACTGGTTTAAAAACCATTGGGTCACTTGGCCAGCTTATACAAACATGTTTTTAAGTTATTTTAGATATGTTTTCAAGATTTCAAAGTCTTAAAGATAGTTTTTAAGTTTTTTTCTAAAAGGAACTTAAAACTGTGGTGACTAACAGGTTTATATAGCTTATTAGATCAGACTTTTCAAAAACAGTTTTTAAGAGTAGTTTTTGTGTCCCTTTAGAGTGTCTAATGCAATAGTTAGAAGTCTTTTTAGTTTACTTGTGTTTTATTAAAAATCTGTCAAAGTTTTCTTAAGTGTCTTTTAGCCTAAATCAGCCATTTTTCATTTTTAATTTTTAGTAACTTAAAATTGTTTTTAGCCTTTAAAATTTTGAGCATAGGCTCATTTGTTGGTGAACTCCATCTGTTTTAACTTTTTTTTTCATTTTTGAGCTTATTTGCTAGCTTATTTATAGGGCTGCAATCAGCCATTTGACTTTACAAAACAAAAAGTCTGCATGTGCTGACTGTCCCAGCACTTTTCATTAAGCAATTTCAGGGCTTATATAAGTTTCAAACTAATTTGTTTTTGCTTGTTTTAAAAGATTATAGGCCAAAGTTTTTAGTGGTATACCCCTTATAGCCATAAGGTTTCATCTTTGGGCTTAAAAATAAGCCTAAAAGTGGTCCTTTAGGCTGTTTGCCTGCAGTTTGTGCCTTATTGCTTATTTTCCTTTTCTTTGCTTTTATGCTTGTTTTCTTTGCTTATTTTTATTAGAACTTGCTCATTAGGTGTAGCTTAGCATTTGTGTTTGCTTATTTTGCCCTCCCTTGTGCTTATTTTGCCTTAAATATGCCTAACAGTTAAGCCTTAGGACTTAGTGTAAAATAGCCCATTTCTGTCATCTTTTTATTTGCTTAATTCAGCTTACTTTTGAGTTTATAAAAAAGTTGTTTTTTTTAAAGTTGGTTATTTAAGTGTGTTAAAAAAAGAAAAAAAAAGTTTTTCCAAAAAGGGAGGCCAAGGATTCGAACTCTGGACCTCCCCTTTAACACATACAAGTCCAACCACAAACACACACTCACCCACGGCACCAGATAGGGCTATCTGTTAGCCTATCACTCCATTTTATTTTTATAGTCATTTTACCCTTCTTAGCTATAATCCGCTTTTTCTAATTTCGTCTATTCAAAAAGTCAGCGTTTAAGCACTTTTATTTTTTCTGAATCCAACACACTCTAAGATACTTTTTAGTATTTTTTAGATTTTTCCCATTAAGTTTACTATTTTTAATTAATTTTTCTTTTTAAAACAGTTTTTAAATCATAATAAATTATTAAAAAGTCAAAAAAATATAATTCTTTTTTTCAAAGTTTTCTTTTATCATTTAGCACTTAGAAAAATTAAATTTGCACTCGTAGGGTTAATTTTGTAGATTTTTTTTTAAAGAACAGGTTTAGGACCCGGTTTTTGTTTTTAGGTTTAAATCATTTTTAGCTTTCGTTTTTAGGTTTTCTTTAATAGTTTTAGCCTTTTAATTGTAGAATTAGAAAAACCAGCCAAAAATCTTTCAAATCATTCAAAAACGCGATCACGAACGTATACCCAATCTTCAATTCACACCTCGTTGGGAAAACGACCCGGGTAGATTTTTAAGGGATTTTGTTTTGGATAGAAACGAATCTTTTAAAAGCCTCTCGGAATACTTACTTTAGCCTTATTATTTATATATTTATTATATACTTATATAATTAAAAAGATTGAATTTTATCTGACGATCAGTGATTCTAAATATATTGTTTAAACCTTTTGTTTGATTTCCTTTATTGAATAATTATTTATGTTCTAATATGTTTCTGTTGTTCCATATTGCTATTATTTTGTATCTGCGCACTAAGCTTTTCGCTTAGCCGCATTTCGTTTCCATGCGGCAGGTACTCAGGGTTTGGGACATAGATATTGAGAGCTGGTACAAGTGGCATAGAGTGTTAAAGACTTATTACTATGGCCTATTTAGTTTCTTAAGAATATATTCATAGAAGAACTTTGTAATGCCATTTTTAGTTTGAATTATTGGGACAAATTATGTTATTTCTTTATTGGAGAATTCATTGGAATTAGACCTTTGCTCTGTTTATGTATCGTTTGTGTAGCATTCAACTCTTTAAGAATTGGCGTGTTACATGCTCACCTAGGAGCGGGACCCCAGGAAGGGGCTATGCCCCTTGACCCTCGCATCTTTGTCGTGGCGGCATCAAGCTACCTAGAATGAGCGTGTACTCCGTATCTCCTAACTCGACTGTAAGCTATACTTGACTAAGCCCATTGATCTCAAGTAAATCATAAGTACATAAAATATAAGTGATGACAATAAAATCACTAACCTTCCTCCCGTATTTTAGCATAATCCTGATATACTAAAATAAACAAAACAAACCAAACTCATTCATAAATGAAAATGTCTTAAAGATCGAATTTTCACATAGTATATTATGCATTCCAAATATTATAGAATTAGGGTGTCATACGGATTAAACCCATCGACTTGTTTTGAATATTCGAAGATAATATACAAACAAGTTTCTAATGTACATATACTTGAAACTATTATAAAGCCTTGTGTCCATATCCTTCATGAGCATATAGAAATCCAAGTCCCAGCTTCTTAAAGCGGCGACATTTCATGCTCACATAGATAGTTCCTTTAGTCTTGCACCTGCAATGCAATTTATCAAAAGAGCTATTAAGAAGATAAACTTCAACCGAACCTACTACCGTCTGAACACATACCTTGGGATGTAACAATGTGTTCCAATCTCTAATTGTAAGCTTTCCTCAGTGAATTCAGCTTTTAACGTTGTATTAGAAGGGAATTGGGTGTCTCATAGTTAGAGATTTAAATGGACTTTAATCCCATCTGGAGAATTAGGGTGTCCTACGGATTGAACACATCAACTTACCTAGGAGCGGAACCCTAGCAAGGGGCTCTTCCCCTTGACCTTGCAAGGGGCGCTGCCCTTTGGCACCGCAAGGAGATGCGGCCCCCTTTAGATTATTCTAAGTTACGCTAGATAATGGTTAAAATCAAAATACTAACAAAATAAATATTAAACAATTTTCACTCCCCGACAACGGCGCCAAAAACTTGATGTGTTGTAGTAAGGGTTGTATTTATGATTATCAAGTTTTAAATGTATATTTAGCTGACTTATCCTAAAACAACACTCTAACGGGCATTGTGCCCAGTCAAGATGTAGCTTCGTTGGTAAGTAGGGTGTCTAACACTAAGAGCGAGAAAGTTAACCTTATATTATATCAGTATTTTATTTAGTCTAATTAGTCTAATTAATTTTATGTTATTTCTAATTAATGTTAAACCTATGCTAAACCTATTTATAATAATAAGGGGGGTCTCAGCCTGAGAGACTCGCACAGATTTTGTGGCGACATAAATCAATTCAAAACACAATAATCACGCAAGAAGGTATTCAGAAGATAAAAGAGCGGTCAAGCCAAATGATAGAAAATTGTATTAGCCATATTAAATCTGATTAAACGTTTGTTTGTTTGTTTAGTGCAATGAGTGCTTATCTCGAGGCGGCATATCATTCTTAAGACTTAGGCAATACTTTTTCCTAAGACCTAGACACGTTGAATCTTGTCACAATTAACGCATTCGCATAAAGCAACCTTTTAGTTTTATTATAATCTATCTTAGGGATTAAAGCGATGGTGATCTTGTTAAACCCTAGCCTATCGGGACTTTACCCACTTACTGCTTGGCGACATTTTATATACTAGTAGTCCACTGTCCAAGTCTTTACTAATTGATTAAGAACGTACTCGTTGATCTCGAGGGTCACCTGCCCGTCCAACTAAGCTCACTAATCTAAAGGAAAAGATAAAACATTATTTATGATCCTATTGGTCCAGATATATAAGACGCGATATGGAGAGCCATCCCGATATCTAGATCACTTGGCCAGTCTCACTAGACCCAGTTAAATGATGGGTCGCATACTCAAGCACATAAACAAGTATGAAATGATAAACATAATTAAACAATCAACGATAAATTAAGCAATCGAGATCAAATTAACAAACCAAACATTGAATCTTCATTGAGATGTCTAATACCCAAGGGTATTAGCCCATAACCATTGTAATGATACAAGTATAATCAGACAAGCAAGGTAAACTAACCGAGTTAAACGAATGATACCAAAAACTGAATGATTACAAGAGTATAGGAATTACAAGGTGTTTTTTATGGAATAGGTATCGATGCTTGACCTTGGATGCTCTTCTTTTCTTCAGAAAATCGACCTTTGTGTTTAGTGTATAGAGAATATGATTAAGCACACTGAAAACTCATTTTTGAGTCATTTATTTATAGGCTCTGGAAATAAGCTGATACGCCGTATTGAATGAGGTCAATACGGCGTAGTGGTGGAAATTACTTAGAGTACGCGCCACGTTCACAAACAATCATAATAACTGTCGTCAATCACATTTACTGCAGAATCTTTTACTGTTGACCAACTGTATACGACGTATATAATCAGCAAGATACGCCGTATTGGATCTTAAACGTACGCGGCTTCTTATGAGGTCTAGGCGCAGATATGTCGTATCTTCTTTGCTGGATACGGCGTATGTAGTCACAATAAGCTCCAAAATGCGCGCCTTTTAGCTTGTCTTCATATTGTAATCCATAATTAGTGCAATTAACAACTTTAAGCAATTAAGTAACAATTCTTGCAATAATTATATAGAAGTGGGTAATTTTCTTGGGATAAATGATGTTATAAAAGTAACGTTATTTGATGTCATCAGTTCCTGATAAGTTCATCAAGAGATAGTGATGTTAAGTCTTTCGACTCTTCAATCGCCGTGACATTTGCTTTTCATTTAGGATGTAGAGCCCTAAGAAAATTTCTAACATAATTCTAGCTAGAATAACCTTCATCAAGAGCTTTTAGACTAGTAATAATTGTATTAAATCTAGCAAAAATACTATCTATAGATTCATCTTCGGAAATGACTAATTATTCATATTTTTGTACCAAAAGGCTGATCTTGTTATTTTTGACTTGGCTATTACCTTGATGGGTGATTAACAAAGTTTTTCAAATTTCTTTTGCCGTATTACACATGAAAATTCTTTCATATTCTTTTCTAGGCAAAGCGTTGTAAATAACCATTTTAGCTTCGTCATTTTTCGCAAGTCTCCTTTTAAGTTAATCACTTTGTTTTTCAAAAAGGATAACCTCATCTAATTTGGTTTCTGGATTTTGTTTAATAGGCTGAAAATCAACGTTAGTAATACCATGCCAAAGATCAAGATCTTTTGATTTAACATATGTTTCGAATCTATTTTTCCAATAAATAAAACTATCACTTTCAAAGAGTGGTGGTCTTTGCATGGATTGCCCTTCTAGATATTTGTCGGCCCTTCTAGATATTTGTCGGAATCCATAGATCGATTCAAGCTTTAAAATACAATATATTTTTGTCACATCCCGTAAATTTTAGGTCAATATTTAAATTCACACTCCATTTTTATTTTTACTTTAGAGTAGAAGTTTTTGTTTTACAATTTAACCGATTAGTAATTCTTCGTTTCTATTTAAACTTCAATCGTATTTAGATAAATATATGTCAATGTGCTGAACGTATTTTTATTATTTCAGAAAAGTATCCCATATGTGGTAATTCTATTTTTATTGTGTATGTTTATTTTTCGTGGTTCCGACTTAACTTTTGAAATATTTTACGTATTTACCCGTTGGCCCTAACAATACCACTTAACATTATAATTATAAAAAGAAAATTAATTAAAAAATAATAATAATAAAATCAAATACGTGGCTTTGGAAGAAAAGAGACATATATTGACATCTGTTGGTATAATTGAAATGTGTAAGTAACCTCTTTTATGTAACTTAATAGATAACATGTGTTGAGTTTTTCATTTTGTGGCTCACGATCAAGTCTTGCAGGCCACGATTTTTAGCAATATAAAAGGAGTTAAACTCACTTTCATTAGTCCTCTATTTTCACAAATAAAATTACGTTCTATATCTTTAGTAATTTCTAAGCATAGCAATTTTAAAAAGATGGTATCAAGTTGAAGCATTATGAGTTGGTTCGAGGGTCTAGTGGCATAAGGTGACGTAGTTCTTAATAGTATATGAAGCTCAGGTTCTTTAGAGTGATCAAATATCATAAATCTTCAGCAAGGTTTAGCAAAATGAAGAAGTAACAAGCACAACATGTAGCTAAGGCAACACTTACACGTCCGCTTAAGAGTTTTTGGTTCGTTAGCCGCGGGTTCGAGTTCGTGTTTTGGTTCGAGTCTCGGTTTTGTTAGTATTCGTGTTCGTGTCGGTGGTTATACTCGTGCATCACGACTCCGAATCACTCATATTTCCGCGTGGAGCTAAGGTATAACTTGCTATCAACTGAATATGCGACCAGCAATGAATACGATTAATAATGACTCGTGATATTAGAATGAAATACTACTAAGAAAAAGAATGAAGAACAAGTCTACGTCATTTTCATGCATTTCAATTGCATATTTACATTTTTAGACCCTGATTTATATAACTAGATACAAATAAATATAATATAATTTTGATGTTACATTTTTGGCCCCTTTACATTTTATGCTCTTTAAAACTAGTCTAAAATATTAGTCTAGTTATTTTTTCTTCAACAAAATTATGTTTATAAGATGTATGTCTCAAATGTTATGATCAATCTAATCATCTAATAGTATATTTTAACAACATATAGTAGATTATTAATAATACATTATTAACATCTACGATATATTATATATTTTAAATGAGTGACCTAGCTAGTTGTCATTCTATAACAACCCGTAATTTTTCAGTATTTCATCAATGTAATATTTACTTACTATGTTAAGTATTACTTTTTCACGGTAATAAAATTTTCGTTTCATTCTATTCCATTACGTATCATAGTTTACATTTCTAAAGTAAACGAGCTCTCGCAACGACCTATGCCTATTTCTATCTATGTTTACATCATGTAAACATCATAATATGTCAATTCAATAATCTATTATCCTCTATAACATGTACGTTATCCATTTAATAAAGTTCACGACAATATAATCAAATGAACATAAACCGTTAACGTTTATGCCTAAACCTTAATTTTGTGTAATGTACACTGTAATACCCCCAAAATGGGTCGCAGCGGAATATGGGTTAGAGAGTGTTACTTCATAGATCAATAGCACAAGATATGAGAACGACCTCTATATGAGTCGTTTAAAATTGATACATTGGATTAAATAAACTTGTTTGTTACAATAGCCCGAAGCTTAAATTGTTCATCCATGAAAAGTAAATATTTTAAGACATAACAAATATTCCCAAAGTGTAATGCACCTAAATCTTTATAGTAATGACTCCAAAATGGTGACCACCAATGTATCATTGTTTCTTGTACCTTATTGACCTGAGAAAAACATGCTTTAAAACGT
>BQNB010017301.1:39960-70183 GCA_026074375.1 Tanacetum coccineum | reverse complement strand
AATTTCGATCATCTAGGAAGCACTTCAAGACACTAAATCTTGACGAATCGAGATCGCCTGATTTCCATCTATTTTCTGACCAAGAAGAATATTCGGAGGAAGAGGTTGCGAAAACAATGGCAGAAACTATGAAATAATACATGAGCAAAACTCGAGCCGACTATGGATCGAGAGTTTCTAGGCCTAAGATCGTAGACAAGGATAATTTTGAATTAAAAGGCCAATTTTTCAAGGAACTATGAACCAACACTTTCAGCGGTTCGAATCATGAAGATCCGAATGAACACATTAAGAAAGTTCTTGAGATCGTGGATTTATTTCACATCCCTAATATTACTATAGACCAAGTGATGCTTAGAGCCTTCCCTATGTCCTTAATTGGAGCCGTAAGTCATTGGCTAAGAAACAAACCATCTAGTTCGATTACAACTTGGGAAGATCTGAAGACTAAGTTTCTAAGCAAATATTGCCCACCTACTCGTACTGCAAAGAAAATGGAGGAGATCAACAACTTTCAGCAAGAACCGGATGAAAGCCTCTATCAAGCCTGGGAGCGATTTAAAGAACTCTTAATGAAGTGTCCTCAACACTATTTGACAGAATGCAGGAGGTAGTCTTGTTCTACAATGGATTGGATGTTCCAACTTGACAGATTCTCGATTCAAGAGGTGCCATACCATCTAAGACTGTTGCTGATGCAAAAGTAGCCATCCAAGTAATTGCTGAATATTCTCAAAAATGGCACAATGGAACATCAAGGACTAGAAGTACTGAAACTTCTGATCGATTAGCAGTAATACAAGCACAACTTAACAATCTTGGGAGAGAGATCAAGAAAGTAAATGAAAAAGTTTATGCTGCTCAAGTAGGATGTGAACAATGTAAAGGTCCCCATTACACCAAAGATTATCCACTAAAGGAAGAAGGGAAAACCCTCGAAGAAGCTTACTACACATAATTTGGTGCACCTTTTTAAGGAGGGGGATATAAAGCAACTGCTCCGGGATTCTATCAAAGGAACAACGCGAATCCTTCATACCAAGAACGAAGGCAAACAATGGAAGATACCATGAGCAAATTTATGAGTGAATCAGAAAAAAGACATGAAGAAAACTCCAATTTGATCAAAGAGATCCGAGCTTCAATGGATGATGCTATAAGGAACCAGGGAGCATCAATTAAAACTTTGGAGATCCAAATCGAGCAAATGAGCAAGGTCCTATAGGAAAGAGGATTTGAAAGTTTATCGAGCTCAAATGAAACTAACCCAAGAGACCATGTCAAGTCGATCTCAACTATTATTGAAGCTGATTTATACCCGATACGCCGTATGGGATCCTCCCAATACACCGTAACCACTCAACAAAACCGTACACTGACGTACAAGACAAAACAAACGACAATTCCATTTCCAAGTCGTTTGAATGATTGCTACTATGAAGAAAAGAAGGGATCATATGGACCGTAATTTTCAGAAGCTTACTCATATGGAGCTTTACATATCAATAATTCCATACCCAGAAAGGAGAAAGACCCAGGGAGTTTCACTTTACCTTGCTTTATTAATAATGTTTGCTTTGATAATTCCCTTGCTAACTTAGGAGCTAGCGTTAGTGTTATGCCGCTCTCGACCTACCTTAACTTAGGTTTAGGCGAATTAGCTCACACTAAGTTAATAGTTAAATTAGCAGATAGGACTGTGAAATACCCTAAAGGACTTGCTGAAAACATGCTAGTAGGAATTGGTAAATTTATTTTCCTCATAGATTTTATAATTCTTGATATGGCCGAGGATATCAAAGTGCCCTTAGAGTCTCTACGAGCTAGGGTTTAACAAGATCACCATTGCCTTAATCTCTAAGATAGATTATAATCAGCAAATTAGTATGCTTTATGCAGATGCATTTAATTGTGATAGAATTCTACATGTCTATGTCCAAGGAAGAAGTCCCGCCTAAGTCTTAAGAATGATATGTAACATAGGTTTAGCATAGATTAGACTAACTTAGATTAGAAACACCTAAGTATTAATAAATTGAAAATGTTTCTCGCTCTTAGTGATTGACACTCTACTTACCACAAAACTCCTACCGACCGGGTACACTGCCCGTTAAAGTGTTGTTTTTGGTTAAAGTTGGCAAAATATAAATTTAAAACTTGAATCATAATTTACAACCACACAACGACACATCACTTTTCTTCTATAAAATTCTGTTGTGCACGTCAATGACATATAAAAGATGGTTAAAGCTACATCAAAGTTTCAGAATCTGCTCAAGATAGGGATGTTGGTTTGGGGGAAGCTGATTCAGAAACTTTGCCAAAAAGGAGTCTATGAAGAAAGCTTTTCAAGACATGCTGCATGGATTGGGGGAAGTTAATCCAACTCATGCATACTACAATGGTTCCAAAACAAGTAAAGACAATGAAGATCTAAGCTGGAGTACAAGTTTCAAGACTAGGAGAACTCATAAGACATCTTTAGCTTTGGAAGTGCTTTAGAAGACTTTATTTTGTTGTAATTATACTTGATAAGAACATTGTAAGTAATTCTGTATGTCCACATATTGAGGGAAAATTATTAGCCTTAAAATATGTTGACTTATACAGAATTACACTAGTTATCACTAGGCAAGACCCGCAAGGACTAGAATTGTTAAGTTAGAATACTTTCTCTCGTCTTGACCTATATATACCCCCTTTATACTTCCATGGAGAGGTGAGGATTCATTATTGTATTTTCTCATAAGAAGTGTATGTATGTTTTCTCTCTTCTAAGCATACACACATCTTCCATTTTCTCTCTATCAATCTAATATGGCAACTTACTTGTTTAATCCCCCCGGCCTTCGGATCGTTGTCTAGTTAGTGTCTCTTATTGTGTACATGTGTGTTCTATTTAGTGTGCGCCGGTGTGACCCATTGACATTTCTATAAGTATCACTTGTGAAAGACGTTGTTCTTTAGAAAAAATCCTTTCATATAATACCCCCTTTCTACCCACGTGTCTTTGGTGAGAAAAAAAATGAGAAATCAGTATAACAACCGACCGAGCTAGTGAAGGAGTAAAACAAGCCCAATGGTTATATTTTTAGCGATTTGGTGATTTATTAAAAAAAACTAATTGATTTTAAACACATGTACATACTAAACACCCTTGTATTTTTATTCAGATTTTAAATACATATTCTTTCTTTACACTCTTTTATACTCAACTCAATAATGTGTCTAAAAAAACTCTCAAACCCAAAGCACGTTGCCAACAAAATGTTTCAACACCCTATTTTAATCTTTGTTTAGGTCACTCATCACCCGTTAACTTTCAACCTATAATTTTTTGTTTAGACACACAATCACAACCACACTATCAACATCAACAACCTACGTACGCAAATGTACCACCACCGGCAACAACAACAACTACAAAAACAATGACAACAGCAAACTTTGTATCATCCGAAAATGTATACTTCATCATCACCAATCATGTATCGCGATTCATCACCATCATCAACCGTGTATCTCGATTGATCGTCACCACTAACAACCCAATCTCATAATTAAATTCTGATTGCACCAGTTCGATTGCACATTTTATTTTCTGATTGCAACGTAAAAAAGAAGTCGTCAAAAAGACGTCTAGAAAAGAGGAAGATAAAAAAATTCTATGGACCTCGTCCAAAAAGTTAGCGTTGTGTAAAGCTTGTGTTAGCACGTCTGAAAATAGCGCCAAAGAGAATCCGAAAAAAAGTTATAGGTTTGGGCGGATGTATGAGCAAACATAGATAGACAAATGGCGCAATAAATAAGAGGCTACGATCTGCTCAATTACAACTGGATATTGCATATCCGTCCCTAGGTTGGTTAATTTTGTATGATTTATAGTAATGTGGTTGTGAGGAACGAGAGTGGGTCAAGTGATTATGTGGTAATCCAAAAGGCATTATCTGAATACCGTCAAATGTATTCACACCACTTCACACTTGTTGAGGTAAAAACTGAAAGTCCCAATTAACACGTCCATATGGAATAATACAACACTAATGAAAACAAATAACACAAGGTATAATTTTTCAATTGTATAATGATGTATTGATATAAATCAAAGTATTACAAAGTGTTATGGATCACACTTATTGAATGACAATGTAAGGTTACCCTTTGAACAAGTAAACTTTATCAAGTTTACAAGCGAACTTATATAGACCCGCTGATAGGATCAGCTGACTATCTTGTAAGTTTGACAAAATAGTAAATGCAATATAATAATGACAACAATACAAGTGATGGAATTTAGTACAAGTTTCCTAAATGTGGTTCCCACCCACTAAAACTTTGCCTTTAGTTTTCTCAGCAAAAGACCATTGGAAGCATTTTTCTTCTTAGATGCAAGATCATGTAGTTCTAGCCACTCACTGAACCCTAGATCATTGAGTTTGAATTTGTTAAAAATCTTGTATTTTAGTAGTTGCTTGTTTCTTGTAATTCTCATGGATGCAATCTTTGAAGACTTGTTGATCCTCTAGTTGAATTTTGTGATTGATAGAGGATAATCTCTGAAGTTAATGCAGTGATTGTACTCCACAATCATTTTGACATGTTTGGCCTTAATCACAGCTAATTCTTCCTCATAAGCCTTTATTTGTTCAGTTGTCATCACCTTTTTGATCTTCTTCTTAGACTTCTTTTTCAGCTTTTAAGTCAGCCAACCTATTGACTTCTTGCATTTGAAGCTTAGCTTCTTCAAGAGTCATTAGTCCTTCTCTAGCAGCTTTGAAGTGATGAAAGTTTAGTAGGTTAGGAGTTGATCATCCTTCTTTCATAAATGGAATGACTTGTTTCACTATGTCATCATCATAGGTTTGGGCTATGCCCTTTTCTTTGTCAGTCATTTTGGAAGGAGGAACTAGATTATCCTTAAGCTGGTGTAGAGTGAACCACTAAGGTAGATGACATTTGATCAGCAGATGCATCAGAAGACTGCGGCTTCCCCCTGAGCTGGTGTAGAGACTTACATGGCTGGATCATCAGGTTGTGTATGAGACTATTTCTCCCCCTCAGTCGCAGCATTGACATATGGTACTACTGAGTCTACTATGCGCATAAGCTGACGCACCAATTCCACCAGCTCATGAAGGTCAGCTGAAGTTCTTTCCACCTTTGTTTGTAGATGCTTAGTAGTTACTACTAGAATATCCCTAGGCACCTTGACAATGGAATGTAGCATTTGTTCTATGTATTTGATTAGCTGCATCTGATGCTTGGCACGCTACCTGAGTAGTCCATTGACTGCAGATATATGTTCTTTGACATTCCTCTGAACGGATTTGCCCACTTTCTTACGAATTGATTTTCTCAGCTTCTTTTCAAAATAACAAATCGCTGACTTTCCAGTTTGTTCATCGCATTAAATTCCTTGTTTAAGGGCCTGAGAACCACTTCAGGGACTTTAGCTTTGAGGGCCTTTTAGACTCTTTTGTCAAACTTAGACACGAGTTTCTTGGCTGAGTCATTGAGTATATGTGGGAAAATGTTCTTGAGATCATCAGAAAGTAGTTCAGGCATCCTCTCCTCAAAAGCATCAGCTACCATTCTAGGCGTTGAGGAATCCATCTTGTCAACAAACTTGTCTAGAAGAAACAGCCCTAGATTGTGTACATGGGCAACAAAGAAATCTATTCTTTGAGGAAGATAACCAAGGGGGTCTGACCTAGGGGATTTTATAACTTAGATTTCCGTGTACCTTTGTAGGGCACCAAGTGCGTAGAGATGATGAATCGTTCTTCGAGGGATGTTCTTTTTCTCCCATATAGCTTTAGCAATCATTGCTTGAACATCCCCCTGAAATGTAATAGGGGATGATGAAGATGCATACATAGAGGATACTTTTGGATCAAAAGCAACAAAAATAGTAGTATGAGTACCCTCTTTGTTGGTAATGCTGACTAATGTATCAATAACCTTGTCATCCTCAATCTCATCAGCTACAGACAATTCCCTATCTGAATCAGCTTCCTCATCCTCATTTCCTGATATGGACATGACTTCATCATCAGACATAGATTCTAAATCAGAATCAGCTTCTTCCATTTTGTTAGTGCAAATATTATGGTATTTAATATATACAGTTTCTTTATGTTTCAGTGATGACAAACATGTAACTTGTAATACGTAACGTAAAGTGCACAAATTACTCGTAATCACAAATCATCAATGCATGCATGCATCAACATCTCTCGACGTCTCAAGTCTGCATCAACACAGACATTTGTTTACACCCGACGTAAATCACGTAAGGTATGTACAAACAAACATTAAACTTGTAGGATGATCAAAGAAATAATTTTTTTCTTAAAATTTACATTTTTATAAATGTAACAAAACAATTTTTCATAAATCAGTTAGACAAATTATTTTTAAATTACTAAAAAATGTTTTATATGGTAATTATTTCAAAATTCAAATCTGGCCATTTTCCCCCTAAAGTAAGTCATATCTTTACCAGATAAATATTTCACCACAAAAAAACAAAAAACATGAATGTATATCGGGAAGACCCCCTTAAATATAGGACGGCCCCTAATATATCTGGGGGTCGTTACTTTATGACAGACATATTTCAACTCTTATAAATAGTGGCTCATTTCCAACTATTTTCTGACCTTTTTTGCACAGATTTCTTTGAGTTCTTTCTCTTTTTAAATCTCACTACATCTCTCTACGTCTTTGAACATTTAACTTGTTTAATCTTGTTTAAATGTGATCCAATCTTCTATCCATTCTTTCTTTCCTCATGTGCAAGAGAAGAACTTTCGTCATCGTCAAGATACGAAGTTATGTAGTCTAGTTAGTCCATTTGTAACATTAATTACATATAGATCGAGTCCATGTCTTCCAATCTTAGTAGTAGTTAGATCCGGCTAGTGTGTTAGTCCGAAACATAAGTGTGAGATCCAGTTAGTATTTTAGTAATCAAAATACAAGTGTGGGTGGTAGATTGGTTTTAGCTAAGATTAAGACTCGACATCTAGCTTTGTATCAAAAAATAATGTAAGCGATGCAGTTTATGTGTTTAGGCCTTAAAAAATAATGTTTGTTATGTTGGGCCAGAAAACATAACGGGTTTGGTTGTACCCGAAGAAGAACTCGACATCTAGCTTAGTATCGGAAAATAATGTATGCTTCTTTCTTGGCGGAGTGGAGTAGGGCTAAGAGGAGCTTCGTGACCGAACCACTATAAATCACCATGTCTCGTTTGCATTTCCTTTTACCTTTCGCTGTACTTATTTATTTACATTTATCGCTTTACTTTTATATTTTCATTGTGTTCATGATTGTATAGATCGTCGTGTATATTGAGTTAATTATGATTGTGTAGTACTTTCTAGTTAATATTGTGGTTGTGCTTGTATTATTATAATACGCGCTAGTTATTGTAAATCTATTATTCACACTTCTCATATTACGTCTAACTTGATTGGTGATTTGATACGAAGGATTTAAAGTTTTAAACGAAAACGTATTCACCCCCCCCCCCTCTACGTTTCCACAATTGGTATCAAAGTCACGTCACTCTAAATTTTAAAACAAATGGTTTTTAAAATAGAGTACGATCCATGTATCAAATTACCCATGAAGGGGATTAAATATGAAAAGTGTTTGGTTGCTTGATTTGTACTAATTTTTTTGTTAGATATACTTCGTATAATAGCTTGAAGGAAAATCTTCTCAAAAGAGTTTGGAAATGTCAATATATTTTTTTAGTCGTAAGAGTAGAAATGACGTTTAAAACACGCATTTTATGTGCGGAACAATTTTTAAAGTCCTACGTCCTTCCGTTAAGTCACCAAATGATTTTGTACAAAAAAACGTGTTTTTAAGTACTGGTGGCGGTCCCTTAAATATTAGGACGCCCCCCTAATATATCTGGGGGCCGTCTGTCTATTTCATTAGAATTTGGAAAACTTCAAAAATTCATATAAAATCAACCGTAAGTCCGTAGAAGTCGTGCCGCCCGCCATTTTAAAGGTAATTGAGTCTAAAAGTAATTTCAAATTATATTTCCAAACTTAAGTAAGTCAAAATTACAAAATACTACAGAGTGTTCAAAATGTTAAGTCTCATTTTAATGCAAAACTTGTATTTTACCATTTCCTTCGAGTCAGGCATTTCTAGACGATGTATCTTTGAAAAACGGTGTATTTATCTTTTCAAAATATTGATCTTGATTAATTTTTAAAATGGGAAGAAAACTATTTTATTTTCAAATAAAATCAAGCTAAGTATACATCGTTGTATCTAATACACAAAAAACAACGACGAATATCTTTATGTGTATGCAAAATGATTATGTGTGTTTACTTGTGTCTTAATTTTGTTAATAGATATTATTAAGTGATCATTGCTACTTGTAATTGAGCTACTTATATATCTAAACACATGTGTCATGTACATTATTTATTTGTTACTAGTTTTCCGGATTATCTCTAAATAGGAATTATGCTAGATCTCTTGCATTAAGTTGCGAAATTGTTTGTGTACTGCATATACGCATAGATAACTATATTTACAAATGTTACATAAACATTTTGTAAATTACTTCGAGTGTGGTAACCTACTTAGAAATGAAATTTCAATAGTTTTTCAAGTATGTTGGAAAATATTGTCATGCACAAATATCTTTTAATTAGATCACATCATAAAACCCGTCACTAAAATATTTCCAACACTTTAACTTTCTTCAAACAAGATGTCTAAATCTTTTCATCGTCTCGCCTTGTTTGACCTTAGGTTGTTTAAACAAAAAAAAGATCATACTAACACATTAGTATTTAAGTAAAAGAAAATGTGTTTTTAAACTTTGCTTGTGCTTGCATTGTTCTAACACTCACACATAATTATATTCTTTTTATAAACATATAGTATTTTACAAAAGATGTGTGTTCTATAAAAATAGTTAGGAAAATCATTTATATACTCATAAAATGTTAAAAACTATACATACTATACATAACAACAAATAATTTTTCGCACAATCAAAATACATGACAATCTTGAAGTAAGAAATTAACGTGTCATTATTCATCAACCTCACACTTATTAGTAGTATTAGGTTTAATGGAACACACTATGAAAATATTTATTTGTTTTCATTTCAAATAGTGTTCATGAGGGTCAAAAAAGATTTTGAATATATATCGACTCATTATTCAAACTTTGATTGATATTATTATCGAATCTAATTGACAAGTTTTCGAGTATAGACATGAAATCGGATTCTTATATGTCTAGCTTTAAGATTATATCAAAATGTAACAAGAGATATTATCTTAAACTTATATACTCAATCACACTTGATTGATATGAAAATAATGACATCCTCTTCAAAGACGATAAGAATATGCATCGGATCATAACTCAGACTTGTGTAAATGATGTCATATTAACTCTACTTGTCCAATATTTGTGTTCCAAAATTTGGCAAATATATGCATAAAATACACATGAAGTAGGATTGACGACTTGAATGTTTTGTCCAAAATATTCAAGTAATTTACCTTGCAATGCACTTGGTAAAGTCGTCATCTACAAAAAGACAAACATAAGCAAATGCACAACATATGTAACTTTGGTTAAACAATTTAAAAGCATGACTCAAAACTCAAATTCTCTTCTCGTCAAAACTCTTTCTTATTTTACCAAATAAGCATAATATTTCTTTTTAACCAAATGTGAACTTTTAACCATCCAATATTAGGACTAGGAATAATTAAGCATATTCCACAAACTATTATGTTGCTTTCTTTCAATAAGTGGTCATAAGAGGATTTTGAATATGAAGATGATTATTATTCAAACGATAATCAATTTCACTATTCAATCTAATTACAAACTTAGAATATGAACATAAAGTCAAGATTAGAATTTATGTAGATCATGCAAATATCAATCAAATGACCATAGATATTCTGAGTCTACATGTTTAACCATCCTCGGTTATTACATGAAATCACGAAATCAATTACAAGACAATAAGAATGTTCATTGAATTGCAACTCATACATGTAATGAAGATGTTTCATTGAGTCTAAGTGTTTAAATGTTTGTGTTATTAGCTATGGTCAAATTGTGCATGCTAAACTTAACACACTCTAAGTAGGATTGATGACTTATAAATTTCCATCGAGAAACTCATAAGTACTCCAACTTGATAAGCAAGACTTGGATGTCATTTTTGAAAATTCAAACCGAGAACCCTTATAACTTGTATAAGCTTCTCCTAATAACCTAATGTCAACACCATCTCTCAAATAATGGTAAAATGATCCTTGCATAAATTTGGCACCTCCATGGATCGATGGATCCTACGTCCTAGATTCATCTTCGGTTTAGGTAGTTCTGCCCTATGGCATCAGATTTAAACATCTTCCTTTTGTCAATCTCTTGTTTAAAAGTCCAACATACACGTAACTAACCCTTAGTAAATCATAATTGTTTCTACAAAGAGACATTCACAAGATCTATTGAGGTAAGTAACCTTAATTGGATTTCTTTCTTAAAAGATATGCAATGGTGCATTCTTTAAACACTCTCAATATAGTACATTACACGTTGTCACTCTTAAGCATACTCCTAGGTCCTAGATGTCTCATTCTTTCTTAAACTTACAACAACTTGCTTTCTCTCTCATTCAACCTTAGAATTTCATACATCTTGATTAGGATTATGTGAACCAGAATTAAAGCATGTTAGTTTAGTCATATTAGGCCCAATATGAAAAGATGATACAAATTTTATCTTTGCTACACTTCATTAGGCATATATAAGAATTCTATTTTGTCTAACTTGAGAATGACTATTAGAGAACCTATTGCACTAGAAATTCAATTTGACCTAATGGTTAAATTGCTTCCAGGAGTGAAGTTGGGTTTGTGGTATAACCCGTAAAAATGGCCGTGTTTACCATGAATTGAGCACCACTAGTGATGGTCTCATATTCATTCTCTAATTTGATTAAATGGCTCTTCCTAAATAGGCCTAATGATAGTCTACATTGATAGACTTTGTATCTCATTAGGAGTGCATACTAAACAAGTAGAAATTAGGATTCTCCTTAGTTAATCTAGACAACCTGCACCTCACATATGTGCTTTGAAGTTTCAAGATTATAACTTGCTCCTATGTAATGCAATCATATGCCTTCATGATTATCTTGATGCTCAACATTTATTTGCTTAGCTATTAAATGCATGTCTACTGTAAAAGCTTTTGTCTTTTTCTACCAATTTGGATAAAATATCTCTTAGTCTATCTAAATAACACATGCTACTAAATGCTAAATGCTAACATGTTTTATATGACAATTACATTTAAAATTATCATGTTTTGTATGCGTCATCTTACATGACTTATGTGTTAATTGTGCATCTACACTATGTTAGTTTGATGTATAACGATTAACTTTTAGATGTCACATAGTCTTACACATTAATATAGTTATTATTGTGTTGATGCCTGCTTAGATAAACTTGCATGCTTAAATCTATGTGTCTTATGTATCTAGGTATATATATTCTCACATTAGAATATTTTTCTTCGCGTCCGTGTCACAAATCTAAAAAGTCAAAAGAGTCATAAAATGGTCTTAAATCTCCTAGAGTATTCATTCACACATTCCCTTAATCATCATCTCGCTTTCTTCCAAGTAATCCACTCTTTTGTCTAGGAAAGGTTAGATACAAATCTAACACTCCTCTAAGTAGGTTTGACAACTTAAATATTTCATCTGAAATATTTAAGTAATTTTAACTTGCAGTCGCAAACGTTAAAGGTCATATCCGAAAATTCATATTCAAGCCTTTTAACAACATAAGTTAAAACACTCTCTTTTTCTCTACAATGAAAACATTCTTCGTTTTTAGGGAAATTACGATCACCTACTGGCGTGTAGTGATCTTAAATCATCACTTGAAGTCATCCTTAATTTTTGAATCGAGTCTCACTCATATCTCTACGCTATCACTCATTCTTCAGTTCTAATTCATTTCACTAAATCACACCTCTACCTTCTCACTCAATTAAGCCTCTACAATCATATAAATGGTTAATTTCTTTCATCTACCATTTCCCCTACCACCTTTAAGACAACCTCATACCTTGCCGTGCGATTGTTTCATGAACATTCGTAATGCGCGAGAAGAGCTATATAACTTCATAGATGTAGTTCATCATACGCTAACCACTATCCGTCTTGACATTGTCAAGCTCATGGCTTCCATCTTCGTTTGTTTTCTTCTTTATTTATTTTTTCACTCGTGGACGAAACACATCGAGATACGTCACCATTTCTTTCGAGACAATGTCCACAAAGGAAAATTTTCCATAAAAAAGTTATGTCTGAGGATAACATCGTCGACATTCTTTCCTTACCCCTCAAGCGCGAATCATTCAATTATCTTCGTCTAGGTCTAGGAATGATAGAACACTTTCCGTAAATAATTCTTTTCTCTTATAATAGTCTCGCTTCTATTTCGTATCTATTCTATTCTATATGTCATGACAACTTAATTATTTCATTCGAAATATTTAAGTAATTTGCGAAATGCAAATGTCACTCCTTCATAAAACTTGCCACTTTCTAGAAAGTGAAGAACATAAATAAGATATTCAATCTTTAAGTGTTATTGATTCATCACATTATTTATCTTTTTAAAAAAATCGTCAAAACCTAAACCTCATAACTATTGTTCACTCTTGTTAGTGTTTTAATTGTTCTCGTTACATCTTCAACCAAACAAGCTTTAAATGAAAAACGAGTCTTGAGTCATCAAACGAGTCTATTCTTCACGAGAATAATTCCCTTGTAATCCTTCAACACCAACATAATCACAACCTAATAGTGACTTATCACTACTACAACCCATGAAGGATGAACTACCTTTCACAAAGAACAAACCTATGCCCAACTTAATATCTCCCTATAGATCAACGGGTCATCCTCAACACTCATAAGTATCTTTTCTTATGTTGTCAATAGTTAAGTGAATTTCATTAATGATATGGGTCTCATTCTCTCAATACACAATCCTTACAATCGCTATACTCACAATCTATCACTACACACTAAAACCCCTTACGTATAAATTTTTGGGAATCACAGATCATAACACTTTTCTCAACTCTGATAGTCTTTTCACTTCTAAATGGTTCTTCTCACTTTCAATGGTCTTCTTACTTCTAATAGTCTTCTCACTTCTGATAGTCTTCTCACTTCTAATAGTCTTTTCACTTCTAATAGCCTTTTTACTTTGACGTTTCTTTTCACTTCTAAACGTTTCTTTACTTCGAGTAGTATCTCATCTAACATTTCTTTTCCTTCTAAATGTTTCTTCTCAATTTAATAGTCTTGTTACTATTAAGATTTCCATACTAGATCTCTTGACACTTAATTATTTCCTTTTGAAAATATTTATTGAAATTTGCGAATGCAATGTCACTTCTTTTGCAAAACTTTCCACTTTCTAAAAAGTGAAAAACATAAAGAAGATATTCAATCTTCAAGTGTTATTGAGTCACCACATTGTTGCCTCTTTCATTATTCTTCCATCATGAAAGAACTACCACCTCATTTCACATACATACCTTTGTTGTCACATAGAAACTAACAACACACCAAGAAAACCTTGGATTTACAATCATCATCTTTTGTCTCGTTAGGATTACATGATCGTCATTTTTTTGTTTCTACACCATGTTTGGTCATTTTCAGTGTTAAAGGTTATAGAATCATCTTTGACTACGTCTATTCACACATTCCTTTTTATTCACGCTCATCTTTCCTCGCATTTCAACTTAATGGAATCGTTTTCATTCACATCCTAGAGTATTTCGTTTCCATCCTCATCATATTTTTTATATTTTGGCATATCTCGCCAAGATATCAAGTGACATTCGTCTACATTTATAAAGTCATAAAAACTTTTCCTATAAGAACATATGTAGAGTTTGTCTTCTCAACAAATCATCCTTATTGTCAACATTTAGTTAGACCTAAAGTCTTACGATGATGTTTTTCCTTAAACACCCCAAACATAAAAAGCATACATAATGCTTAACAAATAAACCTTAAGGATTTATGAATCTTTCAATAGAACCCTTGATAAAAGTCTATCCAAATCCAAATCATCATCTTTTATAGATAATGATATCATAAGGAACATGTCGTTCCAAACACGCTAATACTCTTTGTCCATATGACATCTTGGAAGAACTCATTCTCATGATATTAGTGTGTTAATCAATAAACGAATCCCATTCTCATTTATTAAAAGTCGGTCGAGTGTTAGTCCTTAAACATACGCCTTGATTTTTTTGTTCTTGACTTTAAAACAATGATTGCATGTGTATAGTTTTATTGTCTTTCAAAGTGTCATACTTTAGAATACTCACACCTAAACATGCACGTCTAGTTCCCCGCTAATGTCATGCTATATATATATATATATATATATATATATATATATATATATATATATATATATATATATATATGCACTTGTCTATTAACTTTGTTTTGTAGCACGCATTCCATATTTCTTTACCTCTGGTACCCCAACAAAAGGGGCATACACCGAGGGGGGGCAACTGCAAGCGTCCTTCTCATTTATTAATGTATTTATCGAATTGTCTTGAGCACCAATGGTAATATAAATTGGGATCCATGATGGCATAGATTTAATTATACAAGGAATTTTAATTATCATGGGGGTGTTAATGAGCCATGGGGAGCTCCGACGATATGTGAGTATATAGCGTGGAGTTGGTTAAACCCGTGATGATAGAAGACTTCAATGGGATGATGCAAAGCTTATTTTTTAGGATGATAGATTTGAGATCGTCAATTCAATGAGGGTTCATCCATACTTAAATATCTTCACCATCTTCCACTTTAAATCACTTCAACCGTCAGTTCCTCTTCTCATACATTCAACTTATATACGTAAAGTACCACCTTCTTTTCCATGTCTTTCTTACATTTCTCATGACATTTAAACTTCCAAGAACACAAAATACTCAACCTTTATTTCTCATGTCTTTTCCTCATACCTCAAACCTTTATACTCGGAGCACATACCTTCTTCTCATTCTTCTAACCTATATACTCGGAGCACTTACCATGAGTGATAGAGAACTCTGAGAGGGTGCCTTTTTGTTTCGACGAAAGGGGGAGAAGGAGTGTAAACGAGGTACTTTTACATGGTACTATGAGTTATAGTTGACATTTAGTTTGTCATCAATAAAAAAGAGAGAGATTGTGTGTGCAATATTAGATATTTATCTATTACAGTCTCTTTATTGTGGTGATGACAAACCATGAAACTTGGATAATGTAATGTAAAGTAAGCAAGTTTACTCGTAACTCAGATATCAATGCATACATGCATCAACATCTCTCGACGTCTCAAGTCTGCATCAACACAGACATATGTTTGCACCCGACGTAAATCACGTAAGGCATGTATAAACAAACATTAAACTTGTAGGATGATTAAAGAGATAACTTTTTGTCTTAAACTTAACATTTTTACAAATGTAACAAAACCTTTTTTAAAAAATAAATTATACAAAATATTTTTGTAATTAAAGAAATGTTTTATCTAATTATAGATATTCAAATATGGTTTTCCCCACTAAAAGACAAAAAAGGTAGCGTTTACCTAAGACGCCTCCCAGATAGGTAGAACAACCCCCATATATATCTGGGACCGTCTAACATTTAAAAACAGTCCTCAGCTCTGACGTTACTCCATCTTCTCTATAAATATTGGCCTGTTCCTAGCTATTTTTTCAACCTTTTGCGTACAGTTTTTCTGTTTTAAATCTCACTCTACATCTCTCTAATCTTTGTAATTTATCTTGTTCAATCTTGTTTAATGTTGGATCCAATCTTCTTATCTATTCTTTTTTCCTCATGTGCAAGAGAAGAACTTCTCGTCACGTCAAGATACGAAGTTATGTAGTCTAATTAGTTCATTTGTAACATTTGTTACATATAGATCTAGTTCATGGCTTCCAATCTTTAGTAGTGGTTAGATCCGGCTAGTTGGTTGTCCGGATACATATGTTGAGATCAAGTTAGGTATTTTAGTCCTAAAATATTAAGTTGTGAGTGGTAGATTGGTTAAATCGAGTTCATGTCTTCCAATCTTTAGTAGTGGTTAGATCCGGCTAGCGTGTTAGTCCAGAACATAAGTGTGAGATCCGGTTAGTATTTAAGTCCTCAAAAATTAAGTGTGAGTGGTAGATTGGTTATAGCTAAGATTAGGACTCGACATCTAGCTTAGTGTCGAAAAATAATGTAAGCGACGCGGTTTATGTGTTTAGGCCATAAAACACAAGGTTTGTTATGTTAGGCCATAAAACATAAGGTGTTTGGTTGTACCGAAGAGAACCTCGACATTTGCTTAGTGTGAAAATAATGTTTGCAACTTATAATGTTTTTCTCCGTCGGATGGGTGATTGTTGATAGTGACAGATAACTCTCGAGTTGGGTACTTGGGGAGTGGAGTAGGGCGAAGAGGAGCTTCGTGACCAAACCACTATACATCATCGTGCCCGGTTTGCATTTCCTTTTACTTATCTCTTTATGTTATAATACTGTTGCATTTATTCGCTTTATATCTACATATATATTATATTAGATGATTGTGTGAGTTGTTTATATGTTGGTGATTATGTTGTGTAGTGGATATGGTTGTTTTGGTTATGTCAATGGATATACTTTACTACCATATGTATAGTTTTTGTAGAACTAGTATTAACATACTTCATATTGCGTCACCATTGATCGGGTAATTGATACGAAAGTATTTTAGTTTTTAAACGGAAACATATTCACCCCATACGTATTCCACACAATACATACGTCATCAACTTAAAAAGAACTTGAACCGGAGAATAGTTAAGAATTGGTAATGGTGATGACGCTGAATCGCGAAACAAAGATGGTGATGACGAATTATACATTTGTGAACGATAAAAATTTTGTTGTTGTCGTTGACACATTTGCTAGTTAAACGAAGGCACACACATATTTTTTTGGTAAATATGTTGTTGTTGTGTTGTTGGTGTATAGACAGATTTGGGGTTGATGTGAATCATATGGTTAGCGGGGACTAACCAGTAATTGGAATTAGGGGTTGGAACGTTTTGTTGGCGACGTGCTTTTGGTTTTTTTATTTTAGGAGTTTTTTTATACATTGTCTTTAGACGAGAAGTTTAGAGTGTATAAAGAAAAATATGTTTGAAAATGTGAATAAAAATGAAAAGGTATTATAGTATTTATAGAGATAAAATCATTCAACCCTATAATTCCACACATCTTAATTAGAATTATGTGAACCGGAATTTAAGCAAGTTAGTCAAGTCATATTAGGCCATGTATGAAAAGACAATATAAATTTTATCTTTGCTACACTTCATTAGGCATATATAAGAATTCTATTTTGTCTAACATGAGAATGACTATTAGAGAACCTATTGCACTAGAAATTCAATTTGACCTAATGGTTAAATTGCTTCCAGGAGTGAAGTTGGGTTTGTGGTATAACCCGTAAAAATGGCCGTGTTTACCATGAATTGAGCACCACTAGTGATGGTCTCATATTCATTCTCTAATTTGATTAAATGGCTCTTCCTAAATAGGCCTAATGATAGTCTACATTGATAGACTTTGTATCTCATTAGGAGTGCATACTAAACAAGTAGAAATTAGGATTCTCCTTAGTTAATCTAGACAACCTGCACCTCACATATGTGCTTTGAAGTTTCAAGATTATAACTTGCTCCTATGTAATGCAATCATATGCCTTCATGATTATCTTGATGCTCAACATTTATTTGCTTAGCTATTAAATGCATGTCTACTGTAAAAGCTTTTGTCTTTTTCTACCAATTTGGATAAAATATCTCTTAGTCTATCTAAATAACACATGCTACTAAATGCTAAATGCTAACATGTTTTACATGAAGATTACATTTAAAATTATCATGTTTTGTATGCGTCATCTTACATGACTTATGTGTTAATTGTGCATCTACACTATGTTAGTTTGATGTATAACGATTAACTTTTAGATGTCACATAGTCTTACACATTAATATAGTTATTATTGTGTTGATGCATGCTTAGATAAACTTGCAGGCTTAAATCTATGTGTCTTATGTATCTTGGTATATATATTCTCACATTAGAATATTTTTCTTCGCGTCCGTGTCACAAATATAAAAAGTCAAAAGAGTCATAAAATGGTCTTAAATCTCCTAGAGTATTTATTCACACATTCCCTTAATCATCATCTCGCTTTCTTCCAAGTAATCCACTCTTTTGTCTAGGAAAGGTTAGATACAAATCTAACACTCCTCTAAGTAGGTTTGACAACTTAAATATTTGATCTGAAATATTTAAGTAATTTTAACTTGCAGTCGCAAACGTTAAAGGTCATATCCAAAAATTCATATTCAAGCCTTTTAACAACATAAGTTAAAACACTCTTTTTTTATCTGCAATGAAAACATTCTTCGTTTTTAGGGAAATTACGATCACCTACTGGTGTGTAGTGATCTTAAATCATCACTTGAAGTCATCCTTAGTTTTTGAATTGAGTCTCACTCGTATCTCTACGCTATTACTCATTCTTCAGTTCTAATTCATTTCACTAAATCAAACCTCTACATTCTCACTCAATTACGCCTCTACAATCATATAAATGGCTAATTTCTTTCATCTACCATTTCTGCTACCACCTTTAAGACAACCTCATACCTTGCCGTGTGATTATTCTATGAACATTCGCAATGCTCGAGAAGAGCTACATAACTTCGTAGATGTAGTTCATCATACGCTAACCACTATCCGTCTTGACATTGTCAAGCTTATGGCTTCCATCTTCGTTTGTTTTCTTCTTTATTTATTTTTTTACTCGTGGACGAAACACATCGAGATACGTCACCATTTCTTTCGGGACAATGTCCACAAAGGAAAATTTTCCATTAAAAAAGTTTCGTCTGAGGATAACATCGCCGACATTCTTTCCTTACCCCTCAAGCGTGAATCATTCAATTATCTTCGTCTAGGTCTAGGAATGATAGAACACTTTTCGTAAATAATTCTTTTCTCTTATAATAGTCTCGCTTCTATTTCGTATCTATTCTATTCTATATGTCATGACAACTTAATTATTTCATTCGAAATATTTAAGTAATTTGCGAAATGCAAATGTCACTCCTTCATAAAACTTGCCACTTTCTAGAAAGTGAAGAACATAAATAAGATATTCAATCTTTAAGTGTTATTGATTCATCACATTATTGATCTTTCATTATCCTTCCACCATGAAAGAACTTCCACCTCATTTCACATACCCACCTCAGTTCGTTAACATTGACAACCAACAAAACACCAAACAAATCTTTGAAGTCGCAATCGTCCACCTTTGTCTCGATAGGATCACATGTACATCATTGTTAGTGCAAATGATACATTAATCATCTTTGAAAACCTCCTCTTTAGTCATGCTCATCCTTCCCCACTTTTCAGCTCTATGGAATTATTTTCTTTCACATCCAAGAGCATATAGTTTCCATCCTCATCTTATTTTTTGTTTCCATCCTCATCTTATCTCTTCTCAAAAAATCATCCTTATTGCCAACATTTAGTTCGACTCAAAGTCTTATGATGATGTTTTTCCTTAAACACACTAAACATGAAAAGCATACATAATTCTTAACAAGGAAACCTTAAGGATTTAGGAATCTCTCAATACAACCCTTGACGAAAGTCTATCCAAACCCAAATCATCATCTTTGGTAGATAATGATATCATAAGGAACATGTCATTCCAAACACGCTAATACTCCTTATCCAAATGACATCTTGGAAGAAGTCATTCTCATGATATTAGTGTGTCAATTAATAAACGAATTCTATTCTCGTTTATTAAAAGTCGGTCGAGTGTTAGTCCTTAAAAATACGCCTCTATTTTTTTGGGTTCTTGATTTTAAAATAATGATTGCATGTGTCTAATTTTAAATTTTCTTTAAAAGTGTTATACTTTAGAGTACGCACACCTAAAAGTGCAAATCTAAGTCCCCGCTAATGTCTTGCTATATTGATATATGTCATGTTTGTATTGCATATCATATGAAAGTGTTAGAGAATAGAGGAGATGAAGCTAGAGAGAGTTTTTACACATTTTCAATTTTCATTAAAGAAAGGAAAAAAGAGAAGGGAGGTTGAGGAAGGGATACAAATGACTAACTCTAAATACCTCTTGTTAAAGGGGTATTTATACTTATTCTTCTATCCTTTTATTTTTCCTATTTTGACTAAATGCTTCACTTGGTCAACATTTTCTTAAGTTTGACCAAGCTTGACTTATTACATGATAAATACTATGTTCTATAGTATTTATTACAAGACCAATTCATTGTTAATAATTAATACTTTTTCATATCTAACAATCTCCCCCTAAGGGTTGATTATTATTGACGCCACATCGTTGGTAGAATTGGTCTTCCATTCACAAAGGATTCCCATCTTCTCATCTGCTCTCGGTGCCTTAGACGCTTGGTTATTTCTCTTATGCATGATTTTATTATGTCAAAATTTAAATCACCTAGCAGAGGAGCCTTCTTTAGAAACTCAGTCTCGAAGATCATTAACTTAACTTCATTCAACACTCTTTCTAGCGTTGCATGACAGAACTTAACAATCTCCACCAAATACATGACCCTTTTCTCATTCTTATTGTTTAAGTAAATCAAACATGTACTTGGTTTATCTACTATAGAATAAGGATCACATGCTTCAATACCAGGAAATGTTAGTGTCAGTGCAGTTAAGTTGACTCTGATCTGGTAGCTTTCTATCCCTAGTTAAAAATCGTGCACTCTCTCCCAGATAACACGACTTCTGATGAATGTCATTAAAGAATTCAGCAACTTATTCTCATGATAATTTACTTTCTTGTTTCGGAAAATATAATACAAATCTTCAATATCATTCTTGTTTAGATATTTGAAGTCAGCCTCAGAAAAACTATCTAGCTTATAGTATTCTCTCATCACAATGATCTGTTCCAGAAAATCCAACCCGTGATATTGTTTAGTAGTAACTCTGGCAACCTCAACAATCTTATGATTAGAGAAATATTCTTCTAGATTAGCTCTAACTCTTCTGTGGTTGATCTTGTACAATCTCTTGTGCCATGAATCTTTCTAATGTTGAATTAAAAGTTGTGTTTCTTCGTTGAAGGTTTTGAACTCTTTCTTGACCCAACGTTTCATCTTTTCTTCAAAGTCTTCTTTTAGAAATGGTACCATGTGTATCTTGTAGAGTGAGAGCACATACTGCCTTTCCTCAGTATTTCCATTCTTTAAATAAAAAAATCCTTGTTGTACAAATACCTTGGTCGTTCATTTGGATTTCTTTAGGGTCCATTGAAAATGTAAGCTTTTGGATCTGATCATTTTATGTCTTCCTGTCTGCTTTCCCACATTATCTGATTCTCTATATAATTCTTTGTTTTTTACAAATGGTAGGCATATTCTTCAGCATCTTTAAACTGATTACTCATCATGTCTTTTAATGTAGCCTCCATCCTTTCATGATCGTAGATAGTTGGAACATGTTCAACAACATCTTGAAATTCTTTAACAATCTCAAGATATTCATCTTCAGGAATCACCTCGCCTACATCACTTACTGGTTCCTCAACCCATGTATCCCATTCTTGTTGTTGTTGTTGTCATTTAGATACATAATTTTCAGATCTTTAAGTTGGTTGTTTTGAAGACGAGCCTCTTGCAGATTGTGATCTTTTTGATGTCCTTCGCCTTTTCGCTCTTTTCTCCCCCTCGGGAGGAGCATCATCTTCTTGATGGTCATCATGATCACTGTCGTGAAAAGTATATGTTCTGCAAGGACTAGACAAGGTAGAAGACTTTTCAAACTTACGTTTTAGAACTTCCCACAACTCTGGATCATCAACTTAATCTTGAAGACTCCTCTTCATCTTTAAATACATTTGATGTTGAAGATCAACAAATGATGGTGTAACAGTTGAAGAACTACTTGTAGGATGAACAGTAATAACATTGTTATGTATGTAGGTCTAAAAGAGTTCTTCAATTAACTTTGGCACATGATCAGCAAATTCCTTTGAAATTAGATCAGGTACAGTTTCTTGAAACGTGTCTCTTTCTTTCATGATAGTTCCAGCTAAGAGTTTTGGCAGATTGTTTTCAATAATATCATTTGTAGCATTTGAAGCAATCTTAGGAATTATATCATGGAGAATGTTATCAACATTCTTGTGAATACCTAAAATCACGGTTAGTAACAAATTTCTTCTCTATCTACTTGATCATAATATCTTGACGCCTGCATATCCTGTAAAGAGCATGTGTATGTACTTGCTGGAAATTCGTTTGGATTTGTTTGGATCGAGAGATGTAGTGGCAGTTGTAGGTGATACAGTAACAGTCAATTCCTGAGATAAATTCTTATCCAAAGATAAGTCAGTCCTAGGGTATCTAGAGGGTGAGGGAATTAGTGTCTGCATCTTCTCGTTCCTAGTCTCTAAACTACCCATCTCGTGAGTTTCCGGATGCTCCTTATGACTCAGTGTGATCATTGTTGACATCATCATCATTACCACCATCTTTCTTCTCTTTCTCATTCTCATCATCATTAACAATTTTCGGATGCTCCTTATGACTCCTGGGTTCTATCCTATTACCATAATCATCATCATCATCGGTTGGAGTTGGAATGGGAGTGGTACTTGATTGAAATTGTTTGACACAAATTTTTAAAGATGGTTTTGGTGAGCTTGTTTCATCAATATTTTGCTTTCTCTTTTGCTTCTTTTGTACAACATCACCAGCAATAGTGGTAGGGGTATGTGTCTTATGGCGCTAGGTGTCCTATTCGTTCCATGGGTAGATTCAACCGGTTGCAGCTGAATCATTAGAACGTATATCCCGACAAACACCTTCTCAAACTCCTTATACTCCACGGTGGCACGGATGTCATGAGTTAGAAACTCATCTGGAATTAGCATCCCTCGAACAATCACATTCCCTGTAAGTGTAAACACTCACCAATGGAATATCATCTTTAATAGAATGATAATCCTCTTCAAGTTATTGGGGAATGGAAGGAAATTTCTTTATTAAATCAACAATGATGAGCTTAGTAAAGAGGGGGTACTGGATCTGATCTTTCTTCTGCTGGACGTAGTAAAGAAAGTCCCACCATAAAAGAGCATCATAGTCAACATGAATACGATTGACCACAGCATGAAAGATCTGAAGAATGTTGATCTTTGTCTGATCATGTCTAGATGTTCTTGAGGTAAGACAACGATTAAACACTTTGAACATAGTTTGCCATGGTTGTGCAAGACACTTTGTAAAGAAAGCACTGACTTTATCAACTTCTCCTTGATAGCCAACGATCTTCATGAATGGTTGGATGTAGACAATAGATGCTGGTGCAATAAATGGATTATTAGTAGTTTCCACTGGCAACTAAAGAGTTGATTAAAACATATCTACAGTGTATGTGATCTCTTTTCTGTCCAACATAAAGCGAATTGTGTCCTGAGTGTTGGTAAATTTTATAACACCCCGTGTTTTAGGTCACTGTACGACGATCGCGTGCCCGATGTCGTAAATATTATTTCATGAGTTTTCTGTGAGCGAGTGTCGACATTTAAAATTTTATTTGTCGTTAATAAATATTTTCGTATCTTATTATGAAAAATTTGGAAAAGATTTATTACTTTTATTTTTGGCGTTTCGCGAGTCGACAATTGTTAGGAATTATGTATTCATAGTTACTTTGACGAAAATAAGCATTGCATCGTTGGCCCTCAAATATACATTGTAACGACCCACTCCGGAAAGGAGGCCGAAACGTCATAATCATGGTGTCATATCAAAGCATGTGTCTTTCCTCTCTGTTGTTTTTATTATGCCTACCAATTCTCTTTTGAGCTTATTTTGATCATTTTCTTTCTCATGTACCAGTTCTTGATTTTTCGAGTACATGCCATACGCTTTATTCGTCTTATTCTTTTGTTCTCATTTTGTATGCTCTGGCATTTCTTTTTCGAGCATACTCAGATTTGCTTTTTCACGTATGGATATTATCTTTCTTCCTATTTGAGTTTCCTCACCAAAAATCAATTTGTGAAATGAAACTCTTACAACGTATAATAATGATATACCTTTGATTTTAAAATACTGATTTGCCAAAAAAAACACTTGTAGTGGAAAACCATTATGTTTAGAATTCAAGGTAATCCTTTACTATTCTTTGAAAATTGTTAGTAAAAGAGTATCACTTTTGACACATAAGTATAACTTTTTGATAGAAAAATTGAGAGAAAGTTGCCCAAAATCACTTGTTTTTCAAAAACGTTTGAAAAATGACGATTGTATAACCAAACTTATGAAACAACAACTGGATGGTCACTAAGTCACTCACTCCTCATTATGTTCATTATAGAAAACGACCAAAACTGGACATGACTTAGACCATGTACCCCCATTGAGTTCAAAAGTCAGTATAACCATGTTGCACGGTGTTAGAAACATTTTTTTTAAAACTCTTTTGGAAATCTAGGCCTTTGGAAAACATGAGAATCATTTTGAGAAATGATCACAGAAATTTGAATCACAATTTTCGTAAAGCATTTGAAGTACTTTCTGAATCATCACTGAATGAAAAATTTAGTTAACAACATCATATTCTTATATATGATAACCGGGTGGTTAGTAGATTACTCACTCCTCATTCTGGTAATTTTAGAAAACGGTCATAACCGGATGTGATCTTCACCATTTGCCATATTTAACAATATAAAATATATGATTTTTTTTTCTAACAAAAATTTATACATTTGGATTTGTTTTAAAATTCCATTTTTGAAATTATGAAACCACAATTAATACGATTAGAAAAACAAAATTTAGCCCAAATTAATATACGAAACTCATTGATGCTGGCTTAATAAGCATCTATAAAACCCTTGTGTTGGCCTAATTATCATTTACGAAACCCATGTTTTGACCCAATAGGTATTTACAAAACCCATGTTATGACCCAATAAGTATTTACGAAACCGTAACCTAGGTATATATCCAAATCTTCATTTCGATTTGCAATTATTCATGTATTAGTAATGATGTTTATTATAATTTTTTCTATGAATACCTGTTTAATTATAACATATTTTAATTTTTAAGAGTCTAATTCGATCAATGAAAATTCATATTCATCCATATGAAACCTGTGACGGTTACGTAACCCTCTAATTAAAATTGGTCCAAACATGTTGTTTTTGATGATCTAACAACACAAATCATATCACAATACTATTTTGAATTGTTTTACCTCAATCAATTTATCTCAATTTAACTTTTCATTTTTACAAAACTCTAAGATCTTTACTAAACATATGAATCTATTAATTAAAAGGGTTAAAAGTATTAGGAATCGTGTAAGTTTATATCTTTTATGTTTGATAATACTTAGAGAATAACATATCAGATCTGGATCAGAGTGTTTTATAAGATTACGAAAACTCTGGCAAGGGAGAGAAGTTTTCGTAAGCTAGTCAGGTTTGCGTAAGGATATAGTGATAGCTTTCGTATGTATCATGCTGGTTTTATTAATACGTAATCAAGTTTGAATTTGGCATTTTTAGTCCTTGTACTTGCTGTAGTAGAACTTTGTAGGTCACACAAAATTTCTTTAAGTAAAACATTCAACTTGGTCGTTACAGCAATTTTTCACCATTTTCACTCGGGTGTTTTTTTTTGACTACGTGTAAAGTATTAGTTTATAGATTCAGTGTCTTTTTAGAAAATTGGTTAATATTGTTCATTTGGATGTTCTTCCCCCATTTTTAAAAATAGCTTGTTCAAAAGATTGTTTATTTTGTATTTAATATATCCTTTTGATTTTCTTATGATGTAAGTGACTTAATAAAAATTGTACTTAAGACCCCTACAATTAAATCTCTAATTAAAGAATTTTATTTTGAGAGTTTGTGTATTTCTTTGCAGTTTTGAACACAATTTGAGGAAGATTTTTGATAAAATCATGAAATCTTTATAACTCACACCCTGAAAATAAT
Organism: Tanacetum coccineum; assembly: GCA_026074375.1. NCBI lineage: Eukaryota > Viridiplantae > Streptophyta > Magnoliopsida > Asterales > Asteraceae > Tanacetum > Tanacetum coccineum. The sequence continues at coordinate 43,976 of BQNB010017301.1, read as the reverse complement.
TTTCTAAAGAAAGTATTAAAGAGATTGTTTTTATTGCAGTTTTCAACATACATTGATTTTTCAAAGATGATGATTTTTGAAAAATGATTTCTTTTTGTGAATGGACATGATTACAAACCACATATATTACCGGTGTCAAATTATTTTGATGAATGAATAACTCCCCCTCAGTTAATGATGCATTAAAAGCTTTGAAGTCACATTTTGTGAAAAACAGCATCATTAAACTAATAAATCGGAGAAGATATGTGTTTGCATCATTTAAATTATATTTTTGTGTTTTTCAACTTTTGTATTTTGTTTTTAATATTTTGAACAGAAAATCACAATATTTTTTTGTGCGTTTTTTAATTTTTCATTGCATTTTTTAATTTTTAATTTTGTTTTTGAATGTATTTACAAAGATTTTGATGTATAATCTTTCATTTTCAAAAAGATAACTTTGCGAGACGTTCCAACTGTGTTGGGTCATACATCGCATACCAATCATATGAACTAAGTACTCAAACCTTTCTTTTGGAAGGACTTTTGTAAATAGATCAGCAAGCTGGTATTCCGTCCCAACAAAGTAAAGTTCAGTTGTACCTTGTTCAACATGTTCCTTGATAAAATGATATCGGAAGTTGATGTGCTTTGTACAAGACTGTTGTACCGGATTACAAGATATGGCAATTGCACTTTTTGAATCACATTACATTAGAATTTTGGTGTAACGATATCTATAATCAAGCAGTGCGTTCTCATCCAAATGACTTGTGCGCAACATGCTGATAAAGATATGTGCTCCGCTTCCGCAGTTGACATAGTTGTAAAATCTATCTTTTTAAACGACCAACTGAATAGCTTGTCCCCCAGAAACTGAAGTCCTCCATATGTGCTTTTGCAATCATTGTGACACCCTGCATGGTCTGCATCTGAATATGCAATTAGCTCAAATCCATAATCCTTTGAGTACCATAAACCCATGTTAATGTCTGCATCTGAGGTAACGAAAGATCCTTTTGATCTCTTTGAGGTGTTTCTTAGTTGGGCGTACATGATATCTTGCACAAAAAAATGTTGCAAAGGCAATGTCTGGTCGACTTGTAGTGAGATACATGAGACCCCCAATCATACTACAGTATTTAGTCTGATCAGTTGGGGTTCCCTATATATATGCGCCAATTCTGGCTGTAGCCATTGGTGTCGTAATAACATTACATGTTTCCATCCCAAGTTTTTTAAGAAGCTCCATAGTGTATTGTGATTGGTTGATGAAGATTCTATGAGGGGATTGATGAACCTGAAGTCCAAAGAAGAATTTCATTTCACCCATCATTGACATTTCAAAGTTATCTTTCATTAGTTTTGCAAATCTGTTTGAGAAAACTGGATTTGTTGAACTAAAAATAATGTCATCGACATATATTTGAACTAATAAAATGTCATCCTCGTGTCTTCGTGTGAACAGTGTTAGATCAGCAATACCTTTTGTGAAATGGTGTTTAATCAAGAAGGAAGAAAGCTTGTCAAACCATGCTCGAGGGGCTTGTTGATAACACTTCGAAACATCCTCATAAGCATGGAAATTAGTCAATTAACATGATTAGTTTTATTGACATCACAAACGAGGATCGTTTCTTCAAAGTGTTAAAATTTAAGAAATCAAATCATCCCTCGAGTGGCAGTACCACTCCTCTTTCTGATTCTCTTCCTAGTCTCACACCTTTTTCGTGACCCATTTCTACCAGGAAATAAGTATGATAATTTTGATCCTGAAGCAGATCTTAGAAAAATTGAATATTTGCTGAACCGAGAACCATCGACTGAGTCTTCGCTTAAGTCTGATATTGAGATCATTGATCCCATTCTCGAGAGGTTCACCGACGAACCTGCTCACGTTTACTCACCTCCACCGGGAGATGACGATGATGACAATGATGATCTTTTTACAACTTCCCTTCTCGTTTTACCGACTGTGGAGCCTGAGGTCTCTTTCATCATGGGGATGAGGATCTTCACACTATTCTTGAAAAGGAATCAGACAAAGTAATAAAGTCTAGTAGTGAGGACCTTGTTCCAATTCTAAGTGAGTCCAAGGATACATCCGGCAATGACAAAGAGTGTGATTGCCTTTTTGTAGGGGGTAATTCCATGAATTTCTCTAATCCTCTCTTTGATTCTAATGATGATTTTACCTCTAGTGATGACGAGTCACTTCCTGAGGAGGACGTTCAGGAAGAAAATTTTAAAATTTATTCGAACCCTCTTTTTGAATTTAATGAGGTGTTAGAGGACATCGAGAGCAAGGACTCTTGTGTTTCTAACCTTGATGAGCTAGCTTTGATAGTCACACCTCTTTCTGAGGCTAATGAGGATGAGTGTTTCGACCCAGGAGGCGATGTTGATAAGATCGATGCTATTGATGTTTCTACGGATATTGAGGATGGTTATCATGATTCGGAGGAAGATATAATCTATCTTTAGAGTTTGCTTATTAATAACACTATCCCTAATCTCCCTCCTGAGGTATTTTTAGATCATAACCCAATAAGCTTAAAGGATGAACCTGATAATGATGATTTGAAGGGTATGGTTAAAGTTTTCGACCCCGGGATTCATGAGAAAATTATTTCTCCGACATATGTGAGGTTACCCTTTGAGGATCGCCATTATTTTTCCATCACATTTGTTATCAAAATATTTCTTCCTTATCTTACCTATCTTGTGAATTCTCTTCTTCTTCTCTCCTCCGGGAGCGAGGACACCATTTTTGACCCCGGCGTCTCCGCTTATAGTTTCTATTCCTTAGAGTCAGTGGCATATGGAAGTCCGATGAAGATTTTTCCATTCTTCTATTTCTGCCCCAAGGATAAAGGAATTCGGGGAGATTCAAGCTAGAGACTCACATAAAAACAAGCGCTTCTCGGGAGGCAGCCTGTGTTTCTATCTTCTTTTTCAATTTTCTAATAAGTGTGACGAGAGGAGGCTCGCCTCTTCCTTTCTCGTGTTTCGTGGCTTGTGTTTTATGTTTAGGATTGCCTCGGATTATGAAGACTCTCGTGCTCTTGGTTTTGTCCATCGTTCACTCGAGCTTCAATCCTTAGCATGTTTATATATGGGAATTCAATATCCTAGATCTTATTGACTAACGTTTATCTATTAGCTTTAGATTTACGTAGAGACCCCTTTATATTAGGATTATGCATTGGTTTTAGTATGGGGGTGGGAGTCCCACATTGAGGACAATGTTTAGTTCTAGTATGGGGGTATCTATCGATTTGATCTTACTTGCATTTGCTTTGTCTTCACGTAATCTCGTTTTTCCATCAAAAATACCAAAAATATGTGATTTTATGCTAAAATTAAAATTTTTTCAAAAATATAATAACTGTTTTAACACGAATTTTTGACTTTCCGATGGTGAGAACAAGAATAAATTTTGACTTGATCGAGCATGTTGCGCTCTAGCTTGCCCCTTGAATCAAGGGCTTGGATTAGAAGATGGGTGACACTCCTCTTCTCCTAGAAGTTTCTTCTTATCACTATAAATAGAGGATTAATTCACATAGCATGTATCTAGTTTTTAGTAGTTAGTTGTTAGCTTAAATTTCAGCTTATTGTAATGTTTTTTATTATACTTTCATTTTAAAGCTTGTAATCCTTTTAGTATTAACAAAATTTCAGTTTCTTTTAAATTTTGTTGAATTCATAAATTTACTTTTATGCAATTTCGTTTAAAATGTGTTTGGATATCACTTAATAAGCTCAATAAGCTCTTGTTACTTAATAAAGCTAATACCTATTCAGTTAAGCTTGCTAATAGCTTAACTAAATAAGCTTTGTCATTTAAATCACTTCAAAAGTCATCAAAAGCTTAAATATAGATGATAAGCCAATAATGGATGGGCTTATGGTACTTTACCAGCTTATGAAAATAAGCTTGATCTTGTAGATTAAGCTTTAAAGAGCATTTTAAGTCCTTGTTTAGAGCAAAGAACAAGGTATATTTACTTTTTCCTTTTTAGCGTAATTTC
>BQNB010017301.1:25477-37671 GCA_026074375.1 Tanacetum coccineum | reverse complement strand
ATTTAAGCTTTTATGTAATTTTCTTGCATTAGGGGTATTTTGGTAATTTTACACTTGTTGAGATTTTTAGGTTTTACAATTAATATTTATTCTTGTTAAACTTTTAACGATCGTTTGTTAAACACTAATTAATATATTACATTAATATATTAAAACGTTATTCTACATTTATATTTGTTCATATTCCAACACAACTAGTATAATAGAATGCCTATATTATCACTTAAAAAGTAAGAAGTTCATTTTGATGTCAACATTATTAACTTATGCAAACGACCAAACGTGACTCAAGAAAGGCTTTGTTGGGTATTCTAAATAAACAAAGTAATAATAATCTATTTACCAGAAAGTTTATTTAAGTGTGTTATGTATGCGCATAATACCTCTAAAATCATTCATCTCAAAAGTTATATAAATGTGCATAAAACTATGTGATGAACAATAGTTTGCTGCCCTTTTGAGATTGCCAGATTGAGATTGTTAGTTTGATGTGTAGGACTGTGCTGCGTTGTTGGCATACCTAGAGCCAAAGAAATCACCAGTTGGATATCTACTGGAGGACGCACATACAGAAAACGTGGTAGACGCTGTGAATGCAATGATATTGTCTACAAATCCAGCACCAAAAGACCAAAGAAGCTGCTTGCATTCTTATCTGGAGAGACCACTGAAGCAACTGTCTCCTTGTTTCTTAGGAAAAGGTTACTCGATGGAAATCAAGGGGAAGTTTTCCATCAGAGAGTGCTTCTTACAAAAAAACTTGGTTGTTTTAAGCATCAAACTCTTTGATTCCCTCACCCGCTCTTGATATCTCTATTTGACATTTTCTATATTTTTTTGTTTTCTGTAGTAAAACTAAACCGAACTAAACCAAAACAGTAGTATGTACATTTTCACATTTGTTTACTGGTTCAAGCAGATATAGTCTTTACAGAAAACACCTTTTTCTCCAAACCATTTTTTACTGATTGAAGTCATGATGGTTTTTAGGGGTGTGTATGGTTTGACTTGATCGAATCAGTTTAGCTAGGGGAATACGTTTAGGATTTATCCAAGATGGGATCTAGGGGGATCAGGAGAATGATAATCAGTGATTTTTGTGTACTCTATGATTTTCTTCAAGTAACTAACTGTTAAATCAATATCAAAACCATAAACATATGATTTGTTCACTACCAAACTACCAAATATTCCATATTTGCATACAATTAACTTAAGGGTTAATTGCTTAAAAATGTACTATACTTGCCACTTTTTGTCATTGTATGTAGACAACTATTTTTTGCCATTGTGTCGTTTAACTTTTAAATTCGTGCTATTATGTGTATTTTGTGACCATTTTACCCTCACTTTTTTTAGATTTTGAAGGGTAAAATGGTCATTTTACATGCCGAAATAGTCGCAGAATACACACAATAGCACGAATTCAAAAGTTGAGCGACATAATGGCAAAAAAAAATAGTTGTCTACACGCAATGACAAAAAGTGGCAAGTATAATACATTTTTAGGCAATTAACCCTTAACTTAAATGTTACCAATACAATCTTATTTTACCAAAAAATTGCCTATATTTAACAAACATCGCCTACATACTCTACTTTCTAAGTCCAACAATTATCCAAGCCTCAAAAATACCATCACAAAAGAATCCTAAGAGCTTACCATTATGACGATAATATGCCTATTAAAATGCCACTGAACACAATAGCTCCAAACCACTTATTGGAGACAAATCTACAGCCAAATAGAAACAGAAAATTCAGGTAAGCAAGATAAGCATTATATCTCCGTACATCATGAAAAGAGCACAATGAAGTAAATTTTAGGGGTTTTTAGAACTCAAATCATATCATCATACACAAGGTCTTTACGTAAGTTTCAATTTTCAGATTGAAACCAGTATTAGAATTTTACTTACTTTCTACTGCAATCGGCTCCAGAGTATATATCTACCATCTAAATTTGCCATGTTAACTGGCCGGATGCTGCTGCCAAAAAGACATAATACGGCAATCCTGCTTGGTAGGAAGCAAGAGTGCATTCATATTAGTGATGACTTGTTTACCTTTTTTTCATCAATGTATATAGATGACTATATGGGTATGGAATGGCTGTTGTAATGTAGAATAATTATTGTTTACTTATTTGTGCTAAATAAACATCTTAATAACAGAAATGACCAATTTAACCGCTAGTCCAAATGATTATATGTTCGTTTATGCATAATGAACTATAACAGAAGGTTAAATGTGATCACTTCAATGATAAAAAAGCAACTAAAACATTTTATTGATGAAAAAAATTCAATGGTAACCTAGATGAACTTATACCTATGATAAAAAAACGACTCACCACTGAAATCATACCATCAGACCACTAATAAAGAGCAGTAAATCAATCAGCTGAAATACTCCATTCTCAATATATTTTGATTTTCTAACAAACATGGTATAATAATCAAATTTTAATATTTTACTCAATACCATCAAATTTAGGGCCCCAAAACATTTAGTTGACTATAAAAAAACTCGTGTCAAAAAGCCTGCAATCTTGTTTATTTCTGTGCGAACAAGAGGTGGAATGTGTCTGAACAGTTTTAGAAGGAAACTTATTCGCAAGGCGTAATTCTGATTTTTGAGTTCCATTAGTTGACTTTGGCAAGTGAAATTATTAATTTAAGAACACTGCTTATAGTGAAGAAGACAGAAATAGCAGTGGTCAGCCATCCACAGTGAATCAGATAGCAGCGATAGAGGAATGAGGTTCATGACACTTGGCGACAGTTGAGATGTAAAAACGACAGGGATGACTGAAGTGTAGAAGAAACGCCTAAATACAGCTGAACAAATAACTTAACTTAATAGGACCATTTAGCCCATTAAGCTCCAAGTAAACACCACCTAAGTCTTATATGGAAATTTATTTGTTACCGTGATGCCAAAGTTCTTATAAGCATGTTTAATACAAAAAATAGGCAAATTGACCATGAAAGTTCCCACACTCGTGAGTGGGATATTTATAGAAACATGCAACATAAATAGAAAGTATCCAAGTTTAGATAACCTAATTTTGGTCATTGTCATTGTTGCAAATAAACTACGGCATTGTATTAGATCCACCGTCCACATTCTTCTTTGACCATATGCTGAGTCAAATTTAGTAAAATAATGGGGCAAATGAGTGACATGGAGTGATAGGAGTTTATTAGAACCAGCAAAATTACGCTGGAAGTTAAGTATATTACCAAGATTTACGTTAAAGCCACTGAGCGCAAGACTGCTAATGCATGCGACTCCAAATCCACTGACCCAATTCTTTATGGAATCTCCGAATCTTAAGGCTGTAGACTTCACTCCCACTATCTTATCGTCTTCTTTATCTTGTAAAAAAGGTCAAAGGACTAATCATGTACATTGCTACAAGCCTTCCAGAGATAACAACATTTGTAGTTAGGTAAAGATGGGTGGATCCCACAGGTTGGCTAATGGGTCAAATCATGGGTGAGTCCTATAAATTGTATTCAAATGCTCTCAACCTCCTAGATAGTTTTCTTCTCTAGAAATATAGTTATTTGAATAATATACTTTTTACAGTTATATCAATACCTTACTCGTGTATGAAATAAAAATGGACGGGAACATGTTAGAAGTTAACGCAGCACGGCCCATTTCACAACACTTAGAAACAATTGCTAGTTTTGACCTCACAAGCCCTCTTTATCAGCTCCATGACAAATATAGGTGATGAAGGATGTTTGAGCTAGTGGTGGCGATATGAGAGGGTTGGATATTAGATCAGAACCGATAATTTCAGTATGTGTGATGAAGGAGATAATCTGGAAACAGATTAAAACATGGGGAACAAGGAATCCAAGTCACAGTAGAACTTTTAGTATTATTAGGAAACTCGTGAAGTAGGATAGCGAAAGGCTGATTTATTCACAGCAAACGCTAGTGAGCAGTCAGTTTAGAATTAGGATTCTTGGGTCTATTTAAACGACGTTCAGCATAGCTGCATACATTCAATTCATTATTAAAATTTAACTTTTGTTCTTCTCTACTCGTGAAGTCATGTATTCAACAGGCTTATTGTGTCTGCAATTCTTCCTATTCACTAGCGTTTGCTGAGAACAAATCAGCCTTCTTCTGTCCTACTTCAACGGGTCAGGGTTGGGTTGACGGTTCAAATACTTTTGTCCTTATCTTCGAGACTTCGCACCAACAATTAGGGTGTCATCTTTGGTGTATATATATATATATATATATATATATATATATATATATATATATATATATTGTTTCAACAATAACAGAGGTTCTTGAACATAATAATTCAAAAGGTTTACATTTGGGTGAGTAACTGAGTGGTGAATTCCGAGTTACACCAGTTTGACCTATTTGACCCCTTTCCTTTTCAGCTATGTTTTTTTTTGTTTTTCATTTTACCTGTTTGACTCGTTGGAGATCCATCCATACCCCAAACCGACAGCAGGATCAAGGCTTCCTCTAACAGCAGACCATCCCAATAAGGCACCCCAATTGAAAGTTAAACCAAAAAGGCTTAAGGCTGCAGTAAGATACAATATTACAATAAATCAAGCAGTCTTAGGAATCAACCAATAAGACTCATGATAAAAATTAGATGTTATACCCAAAACGTAATCCTTTTCATCAGGGGTATGAAAAGACAAGTAGCAATGATGAAGCCCCCAATATGCGGTTGTAAACAATCATTTTTAATCATCAACATAAATGAGCATCACTGATTAGAGTTGATATGCCCGCTGAATAGACACTCAAATACAAAACCTAGAGATGGCAGTTTATCCATTTAATTAACTTGGTTGTATTTTAGCCGCTGAATGGGTCAAACAGCTTGAAAGTAGCCAAATGTCTATTTCTAATACATACAAGCTCCTAAACTGTTCTAGTCAGAAGTTTAGATTACTGCTATGATAATAGTGTTTTTGTAATTATACCTGACACATTAAACAATTATTGATTTTATTAAGATATACCAAAAGTATTCTCCATCAACCCAACGGGCATAGGCCATTTCAATCAATCTAAAAATGGGCAGTTTTGACCTGTTACCCAACCAACCTGACCTGTTCATTTTGCCACCTTTAGCACAACCTATATTTGTGAATGAAAGAAGTTTTAGGTAAGAATCACGATATTATAGGTTAAAACAGTGAATCCAAGAATAGCGAAGTAAAAAACGGACCTATAGTCATTAAGCTGGAGAAGAATACCAAGACCCAAAAGCAGTTGAGCACCAAGAAAAGAAACCCCCTGAAATGGTGTTAAGGCACCACTTGCAATTGGTCTTGACTTTGTTCGTTCCACCTGCGTCACAGCAGTCGAACACTATTTAGTATGCAGTGCCAAAAGACATACACCAGTATAACTTTATACGCCTGGAACCAAAATCCTAAATCGTATAATCTTATAAGAAAGCATTGGTATCATAGAAATAGCAGCACATATCTACCAAGTGACATAAATTACCTTAATCCTACTTGACGTGAAAATAGAGATTCTGATTCCTTATAGTAGAAGCGACATAAACTTGAATTTCATAATCAACATACTCAAATCAATATTATCAACTTGTGCCTTGTGGTAATAGTTATATTGTGTAAAACAATATATTTCAGGATAATCTAAAGCGGTGAAATAAGTGTTCTTTTATGATAAAAAATATGTAGTTTAACTGAATAAAAAATTCAGAAAAAATAACACAAGAAGCGTCATAATAATAAAAGGGGAAAGCTAAGTTTAGTACTTCAATAGAAGCGTTAAATTTATATATTAATCAAAGCTGATCTCATCTTCATAGTCCCAAAGTGATAAGTGGTACTTATTCTTAGGACAGGGGGAGTAATCTGTTAATACAAATAATGTTTAAAAACGTTATTTATATTTTTCGACCTCTTAACGTTTTGATAATAACAAAATGTAAAAACATTTACGATAAAATTAAACTTTTACAAATTATTAATCGTAAAATTCCATTTCTAAGATTAGTAATCACTTAAGGTATGAACAAACAAATCATTAAGCATGATTAGTGATCAAGAAAATATTTTTCTCTTATCCATTACATTTTTACAAAAGAATTTCACAAAATTAATTATACAAAATATTTTCTAATTAAAAGAAAAGTTTTATTAAAAACTTAAAATTTGAAATTCAAATTTTCCCTCCAAAACAAAAGCTTTTATACCAGATACAACATTCCTCACAAAAAGACAAAAAAAGGAGCGTAGTCTACTGGCGGCCCCCTTATAGGCCTGGCGGCCCCCTTATATATCAGGGATCGCCGCCAGTGACCGTTAGATTTTCCTGCCTATAAATACTGCTCTATTCCTTGCAGAAAATCAGACCTCTTTGCACGAATTTTCTCACACTTCTTTCTCTCTCTAAAAACCTTATTTCTCTCACTAAATATCTTGATCACTAACATCTCTTGATCTTGTTTCAAGTGATCTAATCTCTTCTTCTCATCTCTTCTCTCTCATTCAAGTGCAAGAGAAGAACACTCGTATTTGTCAAGAAACGAAGTGTTGATTAGTGATCTCTTCTCCTTTCTTCTAAGTATCAAATCTCTATTGTAATTATCTTATGTATTTATATGATTCAGATACTGTGTAAATCCAATAGTGTATATCTAGTGATCGTGTATTAATTGTTAAGTGGTAGATTGGTTCTAGCTAAGATTAGGACTCGACATCTAGCTTAGTGTCGGAAAATAACGTAAGCGACGTGCAAACGATTTTCTCTGCCTAAAGGAAGCTTGTTGACATAGTGAAATCTCGAGTAGGATACTCGAGGAGTGGAGTAGGGTGAAGAAGAGCTTTGTAGCCGAACCACTATAAATCTTGGTGTCTTGGTTTGATTGTTCCTTCTCTCATCTCTTTATATTGTTGGGATTGTTATTTTCTATTAGTTTAGATATTTACTTGGTTGATTCATATTGTTGATTGGTTAAACATACTACTCGAATCTAAGTATCTTTGAAAGCTAAGTTTTAAAATGAAAACGAACCTGTAAACTATTCAACCCTCCTTATAGTTTCCACAATTGGTATCAGGAGCCAAGGTCACTCAAGATTTTTAAAATATACTGTATTTTAAAGCTTGGATTGATCTATGGATTCCGACAAATATCTAGAAGGGCAATCTATGCAAAGACCACCACTCTTTGAAAGTGATAGTTTTATTTATTGGAAAAATAAATTCTAGACATATGTTAAATCAAAAGATCTAGATCTTTGGCATGTTATTACCAACAGTGATTTTCAACCCATTCAACAAAATCTGGAAACCAAATTAGATGAGGTTATCCCTTTTGAAAAATAAAGTGATGATCTTAAAAAGAAACTTGCAAAAAATAACGAAGCTAAAATGGTTATTTATAATGCTTTGCCTGGAAAAGAATATGAAAGAATTTTCATGTGTAATACGGCAAAAGAAATTTGGAAAACATTGTTAATCACCCACCAAGGTAATAGTCAAGTCAAAAATAATAAGATCGACCTTTTGGTTCAACAATATGAACAATTCGTCATTTCCAAAGACGAATCTATAGATAATGATTTTGCTAGATTTAATACTATTATTACTAGTCTAAAAGCTCTTGATGAAGGTTATTATAGCAAGAACTATGTTAGGAAATTTCTTAGGGCTCTACATCCTAAATGGAGAGCAAATGTCATGGCAATTGAAGAGTCGAAAGACTTAATATCACTATCTCTTGATGAACTTATCGGGAACCTCAAAGTTTATGAAATAATCATCAAGAAAGATTATGAAATAGTCAAAGCAAAAGTTGAAAGGAAATCTCTTGCTTTAAAGGCTAAGAAAGAATCTAGTAATGAAGAGTGTTTGACTTTCGGAAGTGAAGACGAAGAATACGCCATGGCGGTAAGAGACTTCAAGAAGTTCTTTAAGAGAAGAGATAGATTCGTGAGACAACCTCGGAACGACAAAAAGACATTCTAAAGAAGCCATGATGACAAGAACGGTAAAAGTGATAGAAAATGCTTTAGATGCTGCGAACCGAATCATCTTATAGGAGAATGTCCTAAACCACCTAAAGACAAGAACCAAAGTGCATTTATCGGAGGTTCTTGGAGTGATAGCGGTGAAGAAGATGATGAGAAAGTCAATAACAAAACGTGTCTAGTAGCTCAAGCATCAAGTGAGATGTGCCTTGGAGTCGACTTGGAACCCGATGAGTGGATTAAGGATAACGGATGCTCCAAATACATGATGGTTAACCGAAAGCTCTTCTCAAGCTACAAGGCATACAACGAAGGTAATGTCATTTTCGGTAGCAATCTTCGCGGTAACATCATTGGCAAAAGTACGATTTCAAATGACTCTCTCAAAATAGATAATATAGAGCATGTAGATAACTTAAGATTTAACTTGTTAAGCATAGGAAAAATATGTAATAATAAGTGTAGAGTAAGTTTCTCTAAACATGATAGTGAAATTACTAAGGATGGTAAGGCCATAGGTAGAGGTATTAGGAAGAAAGGCTTATATGTGATGAAATTAGGAAATAAGCCTAAAGACAAAATTTGTCTAGTAATGATTGATGAAAACTCCATGTTGTGGCATAGGTGATTAGGTCACGTAAATATGCATCTCATCCAATTGTTAGTATCTAAGGAATTAGTTAGAAACTTACCTAAGCTTAAGTTTAATCAACACTTCTATGATGGTTGCAAAATTGGAAAGCAAGCTCATGCTAGTCATAAGGCTAAGAATATAGTCTCAACGACTAGATGCTTAGAACTCCTTCATATGGATCTCTTCGGTCCATCTGCCGTACGGAGTTACGGAGGAAACCGCTACACCTTAGTCATAGTAGATGACTACTCTAGGTATACTCGGACTAGATTCCTTAAGGAAAAATCCGAAGCTTTTGATCAATTTGAAATATTTAGTAAGAAAATTCAAAACCAATTAGGATGTACAATAGTGTCAATAAGAACCGACCACGATAGGGAATTTGATAATGAGGTGCAATTTGGAGAGTTTTGTAATGCCAATGGTATTACACATAACTTCTCAGCTCCACACACTCCTCAATCAAATGGCGTGGTTGAAAGGAAAAATAAGACACTTCAAGAAATGAGTAGGACTATGTTGAATGAGTAATCGTTACCACAAACGTTTTGGTGTAACGCAGTAGACACTTCAACATACATTCTCAACCGAATCCTAATTAGAGCCATCTTAGAAAAAGCACCCTACGAACTCTTAAGAGGTAGAAAACCTACATTAGATTACTTTAGAGTCTTAGGAAGCAAGTGCTTCATTCTAAACACTAAAGACTACCTTACAATGTTTGACCCAAAGTCATACGAAGGTATCTTTTTAGGTTATTCTCAAAATAGTAAAGCCTACATCATCCTAAACAAACACACTAGGAAATTTGAAGAATCACTTAATGTGACATTCAATGAAACTCCTCCACCCTCTAAGACATCACCTTTGGTGGATGATGACTTAGATGAAGAAGAAGAAATTAAGGTTACCGAAGAGAAAAACCTAGAAAACAACACTGTGGATGAAACTTTAAAGATTGATGAAATAGTCAATATTAAGGAATCTAGGAACCATCCATTAGAAAATGTCATAGGAAACCTTAATCAAAGAACCCTTAGATCACAAGCCTAAAATCAAAGTAACTTCTTTTGTTTTTTATCAACTATAGAACCTAAGAATGTGAATGAAGCCTTAACGGATGATAGTTGAATAGTCACTATGCAAGAAGAATTAAATTAATTCATTGCTAACGACGTTTGGGAGTTAGTTCCACAACCTAGGAATATGACAATTATAGGAACTAAGTAGGTGTTTAGAAATAAGTTAGACGAGAACATTATTGTTTCTCAAAATAAGGCTAGGTTAGTTGCTCAAGGCTATAATTTCAAGAATTCATTGCGTTTTGATCAAGTCTCAAGAGTTCATTGCGTTTTGATCAAATCTCAAGATTCTTCATTGCGTTTTGATAATTCTTCACTGCGTTTTGACAAAACTTCATTGCGTTTTGATCAAATCTCAATATTCTTCATTGCCTTTTGACAAAACTTCACTGCCTTTTGACAAAACTTCACTGCTTTTTGCCTAATTTTCATTATCAACATTAAGTTAACATTAATTCAACCAAACCAAATCACAATCAAACAACATATCACCTAATCCAACAAACAATCATCACTTTTAACATACAATCACTAATCATTGATCGATCAACTTAATCATATCACAAGTAATCACTATGGCTAATCTTTCAGAGGACATCTAATGTGCCGGTTCCGATACCCGACCACCTATGCTTGATAAGGCTGACTTTGCGTCATGGCAACAACGTATTCGATTATACTGTCGGGGTAAGGAAGAATGGGTAAACATCTTAAAGTCAATTTATGAAGGATCATTTCAGATGGGGACCACGCGAGTAATTGTTGCGAAGGAACAGAAGGTCCAATCAATCTAGGTCCTGAACGACCTCGTGTTTATTCGGAACTGTCACAAGAGGAGAAGGACAGGTATAATGCAGACATCCGGGCAACAAACATCATACTTCAAGGTCTACCAAAAGATATCTATTCACTCATAAATCATTACATCGATGCTAAAGACATATGGGACAATGTGAAGATGCTCTTGGAAGGATCGGAACTAACAAAGGAAGACCGTGAATCACAACTGTATGATGACTTTGAACACTTCCGTCAGAACAAAGGCGAAACCATTCACAGCTATTATGTTCGGTTTGCCAAGCTCATCAATGACATGCGGAACATCAAGATGACAATGTCAAAAATTCAGCTGAACTCAAAGTTTGTGAATAACATGCTGCCGGAATGGGGAAGATTTGTTACAGCTGTGAAACTTAACAAAGGATTGAAAGATTCAAACTTTGATCAACTATATGCTTACCTGAAGCAACATGAGGCACATGCCAACGAGAACAAGATGATGTTGGAACGTCTCACACAACAGACAGTTGATCCTCTTGCCTTGATGTCCAATGTTTCACATCAACAGTATCATTCTCAGTCATCAACGAATCCACCCAACACATATCCTCAACCACATTCTGCTGACACCTCACAATCTGATCTGGGAATTTCTCCAACTGAAAACCTAATCGAGAACCTAACCAACACACTTGCCTTACTCACCCAGTCATACAAAACCTTCCTTCCTCAAACAAACAATCAACTCAGAACCTCATCAAACCCAAGGAATCAAGCAACGGTACAAGACGGCAGGGTGATTGTTCAGAATGTACAGGGTAGACAGAACAGAGGACAGGGTAACAGTGCACGGGGAGCAGGTGCAGTTGGTTATGGGAGAGCACAGAACAGAGTGGGGAATGCTAATCCGGGTCAAGCTAGGCAGGTTAAGTGCTACAACTGCAACGGGTTCGGTCACATAGCGAGAAACTGCACTCAACCCAAGCGTCCACAGAACTCCGAATACTTCAAAGACAAGATGTTGCTGATGCAAGCTCAAGAGAATGGGGTAACGTTGGATGAAGAGCAGTCATTGTTCCTAGCTGGTGGACTGGACAATGCTATTGATGAAGATGTGGATGAGCAACCTGTTCAAGACCTAGCTCTCAATGTGGATAATGTATTTCAAGCTGATGACTGTGATGCGTATGATTCTGATGTTGATGATGCTCCTACGGCACAAACCTTATTCATGGCAAATCTATCATCCGCAGATCCAGTTTATGATGAAGCCGGTCCGTCTTATAATTCGGACGTCTTATCTGAGGTACAGGCTCATGATCACTATCAAGATGCTGTTTGTGATCATCATGAGGAACACGAGATGCACGACGATGTACGACCAAACCACGTTGTTGACTCACATGCTGATTATACGAGTGATAGTAATATGACTTCTTATGATCAGTATGTAAAGGACAACGCAATACCGGTTGTACAGAATAATGCATCTATGGTTCCAAATGATGCATATGTGATGATAGATAATGACTTGCATGATTCTGATATCCGATCTGTCTCTCATACACTGATAAGTGCTTAATTACACATATCTTTTACCTCTAAAAACGAGCTTAAATGACCAAAAACAGACAAAAACTGCCAAATATATGTTTGTTTTGCATTTGTATTGTGCAGGAAGTGGATATCA
>BQNB010017301.1:0-19277 GCA_026074375.1 Tanacetum coccineum | reverse complement strand
ATATCTCCTTACAATGATACAATACATATTATATAGCAAACCCACTGAGACATACTAATGCAAACCAACTCATACCAGCTAATAAAGGAGGACAACTAATAATGATAGGTACATCTAATAAATAGCTGTTGATTTACTGCTGAAAAGCTACTGTTTTTGCTGTCAAAAAGTGATTTCTGGTGTTGTTTTTGGAGCTGTTTGGATGCCGCAATAAGGGTGTTTGGATGTTGTAATTAGGCTGTTTTTGGAGCTGTTTGGGTGCTGCAAATGACAGATGACGTGGTGCTTCAAGCCTACTATGAACATTTTTAGGCTTTTCAGCTTCTTTCATTCAAGAAGACACCAAAGGTTTGCGTTTCTTTTTCCTCCTTGTTTTGTAGTTGAAAGAGCCTGCACTTGCCTTAATTTGGAGATTCATAAGCGTGCTGGTCTTTCAAAGAAGCTGTTTGCACTTTCTCCTGATGAGTTGAGGGACTTGTTCTGCAATAAGGTTAGTTGATATACTATCTATAAATATGTACGCATCATATACATATCGAGTTATACTTCATCAAACCCCATCTGTTTTATGTAATCTAATATCTTATAGCTGAAGTCTATGTTTGTATACACTTGCCACTGATACACTACTTTTTGTTTTGCATTTTCAAAGCTTGAGTAGAGATATGAATGCTTTTTGCCATTAGCAAGCGAAGGCGAACATACTGAAATTGAAAATAAATATAGTTTCTTGGAAATGTTTAAGGAAAAAGTTGGTTATCTGATCTTTAGTTTCTTATATACTGTTGGAATGATTCATTATCTTTAGGAAGATTTGGGAAGTAGACCCAATACGTGCTAATGGAGTTTGTTGTTAGTTGATATTTATAGAGATGGATGTTTTCAGTGACATTTTTGGTTAATGGTTTTAAGGTTGGATGCCCCATTCCCCGCTGCAGCGGGATTGGGCATTGTTGTTGTTGGTGGTGGTTTATAAGGTTGGTTGGTATTAGACTTTAGTAGCGAATCTGTAAGTCAGGGACCAAATAAAAAATGATAAAACACTGAAGTATACAGTTCAGCTGGTGATGCTCGGCGTTTTAGTGAGATTATTAAGCCATTTTCGTATAAATCTGATACTGTCTTGTTAGTTTAGAAATGATATTTTTTGACCAGAAAAGTCAGCTCGTTTGTTGAAATGACAGATAGAAGAAAGGATGAGGAAGAAAAGGTACAAGATTATACATAGTAAAACCGGTTCGGCAACACCCATGCAAGTCATTTTTAACACGTAAGCATAACTAATTTTCGGCTTCTTTTTTGTATTAATGTCCAAATAGAATAATTGACATTTTCCTAACCATTATGCTTGTAGTTCTACCATGCTCCATTGGACAAAGACATAAAGATGGTTTGGGATGTAAGTATCTATCAGCAGCCAATTTGTATAGTGTTTCATATTTGAGTTCAACAACTCATAATGTATTTACAGTCAATTCGTTCATGGCATATAGTTGGACTTCTTGGTGGATGCAATTCTATGAACATGCAAGTAATGGCTATAACTTGACATATGTAACTAATGAATGTTATACAAATTTGCAGACTGTCCCACTCTAATTCGCAAGACCAAACAGCTTAACCACCAAAAGATCGCAATCTCAAATAGTTAATATGAAAATAGTTATAATAAAGTATATGCAACGTGATCAAACCGATCATTATGATTGTGTTAAGGAAACACTTTACACACGTCTCGTGGCTTAGTGATTTAAATGCTGATTGCAAAAAACGATTGCATATTAAGTTCAGACGTGTGCGTAAACTTTTTGTTAACATCAATATTGTATATTATATGATGGCTGAAATCATAAGGCAACAGTCTCAGTCTCTGATGTGCTTGGATACAATACATATAATTATTACACTGGACTGAAAGAAGCGACTGCTGATTTTGCAGATATATTACGATTTACGAGTACTATTCTTGTAGGCCTATTGTTTGCTTGCTTGTTCAAGGTATGATCTTTCAGTTTCCTTATATGTTGGTTTTTATAGATTAGATGATTAGATTTAAAATGTATTTGCATTTCATATATACACAACAGGAATCTTGAATTACTAGAAAGATATGGAGACAGGTGAAGCGATAGAAGATCAGTTTTCAAAGTTGCTTCCTTGTTTTCATACAATACAGAACATGGTAAGTTGTCTCGATTCCCGTGCAAGTGTGGAACGTCAAAAAATAAACAAAAAAAAAAAAAAATAAAAAAATAAAAAAACAAAAATAAAAAAAAAAAAAAAAAAACAGAGTCCCACTCCAAATTTAACCTGCAAATTTGGATAAATAGGGGCTAGGCCCAGTGCTTATCGGCTGCTTATACACTATGTAAACTTGGTTACATGAATGTGACTGTTCTAGAGAAACATCATTCCGTACGAGGCAAGTGTGAAAATTGTATCAACCGTCGGCTTGTTTTTCTCTACAACCGCAGCAAGTGGGATTGAGATTTTTAAAGTAGATAGCACATCATACCTCATCTTCGGAAAGTAAAATGAGTTTTGAATGGACATGTTGCTCAATTGAATCTGTATTTGGACTAAGTTTATTGGCTCGTTGTGTTTGTTGTAGTCCACTTGGTTTTTCGGATAGTAGTATGTTTTGTTATTTGTTGCGCCCATTTGTATAATATTTTTTGTATTTCAGGTACCAGTGAAAGGAAAGATATGCTTTCCCGATTGATTAAATGGGTTTTTTTTTTTGTTAAACATGGATCAACTTATAATGTCGGACCAACCATCCTACCCCCTAGCTTTTCAGAGTAATTCAGCAGATTTCATCAGCAAATCAACAGCCTAATTTCTATTAGATGTACTATCATTATTAGTTTTGTCCTCTTTTATTTTTGTCCTCCTTTATAGTGGTATGAGTTGGTTTGAATTAGTATGTCTCAGTGGGTTTGCTATATAATATGTATTGTATCATTGTAAGGAGATATGGGAAAATATCATTGGAGATATGGGAAAATATCATTCCAACACTATTTAGTCAGCAAATTCAGCAGCAAATAGGCAACTATTTAGCAACAAATTCAGCAGCTATTTAGCCTAAGTAAAATAAATAACCATAATAAACAAACTAATAAACTACATACAGTAGCAAGAACAACTAACAAGTTATAAAATCAATAACCATCAATTACCTCTGTAATTAGGTCTGAATTTGACCCCAACTTTCAATTAAGCCTAAGTAAAATTAAATACATACGGCAATATACAGTAGGCCCTCAAATTAAACCATATTACTTACCTCTATGTTTCAACTAAAAATCAAGAAGATGACGACTTACTAATTAGTGGTGACAGTGGTGGTATGATTGAGAGGGGAAGAGTACTGACAATGTGTGTGATACTTTTTTGATTGGGGTGGAAAATAATAAGAAAAGTAGGCTATGAAAAACCGGGTTTGCTAGGGTGTGATTTTGGGGAAATGGTATTGTGTTCTGAGTGATCAAAATTTTGGTTGTGTTTTGTGTGTTCAAAATTTTGGTGAATTTTGGTGAAGCGGCAAATGAAAAATTGTAGCCCCCCCCCCCGACTAAAACAATTGGAGAGTTTAATATATAGAACGTTTTATATGAAAAACGATATATTTTTAAAACGAAATGTGAATACAGCTATTTTGTGTAGGAGTTTGTGAAGTTTAAATAGATCGGTCTTTTCCTTAATAACCGTTCTTTTTAGTATTAAAATTAAATAGATCGGTTTTTATCCCAATAACCGTTCTTTTGGTTAAACTTCCCCCCTTTTTCCATCATATAGAACGGCTTTTAACAAAACCGCACTATATGGAGTGATCTATATAAGCCTTTGTGTAGTAGTGCAGCGTGGAGTCATACATCGGGACGTGAAAAGCTCGAACATTCTCTTAGATGAAAACTGGGCAGCTATGATCTCTGATTTTGGTTTATCTAAGATTGGTCCTATCGATCAAGCATCTAATAATATTAGTGTTAGTGTTAAAGGCACATTCGGGTATCTGGATCCAGAATATTTCTATACCAGCAAACTGACTAGGAAAACTGGCATGTATGCATTTGGGGTTGTATTGTTTGAATTGCTATCGGGGAAGCTTGCAGTGGATACACGTCTTGAGGAGCAAGGTAGTCTGGCAAGGTGGGCTCAAAAATGTGTGAAGGAAAGAAAATTTGATCAAATGGTAATATAATAGGAACATTTGCTCCTAATGTTCTAAGAGGGTTTGCTGAAATTGCAAATCGTTGTTTGATTAGGGATTTTGAAAAACGGCCTAGCATGACTCAGGTTGTGGCCAAACTTCAGGATTTGCTGGAACTACAGGAGAAATGCGACAATTCTAAGATTCGCCCAGGACATCGGGATCGTCATCTTGGATGATTAGTAAGTTTCGGTGCCTGGTCAGCGCAATGAATTCTTGATGTCTCTCAAAACATCTGGAATATACATATAAACTTGTTCGTGTACAACGTGTGTGTGTTTGCGTATATAATGGATGGCGGTTTATCGAGTGTGTGTTCACGCATATGATCCGTGATGTTATTATGCGCTGTTGTTTTGTTATCGGTGTTGATAGTGTGTTTTAGGATTTTTTCGCAAGTGAAGAGTTTGTTTTTAGTTCGCGATTGTGAGATTTGTTTAGAAGCGTACTCCGTGTTATTAGAGGTGCTATACTGTCGCAAATAGATTGTGTCTTATCGAAGTGTGCTTAGATATTCGTAGAGAGGTGGAGTTGTGCAGATGCGCGAGGGCAGTAGCTATGGTTTAATAACTAATGCCTAATTGAAAAATTTTAAATCCATAAAATAACTTTATTTGATCTTTTTTATATCTAAAATATTATGCCGAATAAGACATCAGGATGAGGGACTATTGTCATTCTTATTTACCTAGACCGCTATCCCGATCGAGGTTTGTTTTGAAATTGATTTAGTTGACTCTTTTGAAATTGATTTAGTGATCGCCTACCCGACCTTTAAAATGAAAGTGATTGTGTGTATGATTTTTTTTGCGGGTATATTTTTGGTTGTGATTGTGGTCGCCTTATTACGAGCATAGCGATATTAGAGAGAGAAAACTGAGTTGTCGCTGAGGCACCATTACCATCACTCTAAGTACATTATACCCTTATATTAAACTGTATGTAAATACAAGACGATGTTAAATGTCAATAACTCCATATATAAAATGAAAATATATCAACTTATTTCTAAGCTTTAGTATTTTGATATGTGGATATTGTTCGCAAGCCAATTCGCTAATAAAAATAGAGCGTTTACGACATCTAATTGGGGCATCTTTCGATCGTTTCGCCTAGGGTAGCAAAAAACTCAGGACCGGCCCTGGTGGGGGTATGACTGTGGGAATAATTTACTGAACCCAGGATAATAGTCACCATCGACTAGACCTGTAATATGGTACTGTAGATCTCTCTTATCATAATCACGATCTTCTACCAACTTAGTAATGTCATACTACAGTTTTGCCGTAAAATCCTGCATACTTATATTCTGTTAACACACTTGAAATCCAAAAAGGGGTGTACACAGACCTTTTAATGACTCATCAACTTCTAAAAACAAAAAATTAAGCTGGCAAACTGGGAAGGAAATGCATATATGCCACCTATATGTTGGAGGAAGTATAAAGGGTTTGTAAATTGAAAAATTAAGTTAAATTATAAACTATTGTTGGCAGAAACACACATATAAAGACAAAAGGTTAACATCCAGGTTTCTGTATATGGGGTTTGCCGGAAAGTGTAAACAGTGAATTATAGTTGGCTATTGTCTTTCTAGCTTTGAGTGGCTACAAGAAAAGAGCACAAGTAATACCTCATTCAGCAATATCTTATATTTGTCAAGCTCAAATGCACAGATGGATTTATCCCATTCATAAAGTTCGCTGTCCTGCGAGAAATACGAAGCTAATTTACCAACATTATCTGTTGTGTTGCACAAGTAAACAATCCCTCGCGCAATTCCAACAGCTATTTTCACCTTCGTAGCCAATGGAAGAAGCCTTATAGTTCCTAACACCCACAAAAATCAAATTCCTTAAAAAAACCCTTACCATATATCTACGTTAATGAACAACATATATGCTTATACATTAATGAACACTACAGAGAAGTTTATGTATACCAGAGTTTTGATTAGTTGCTGACGCCCGATACTTACGAATCATCCAAGTGAATCCCGATGTGCCTGGCGAATCTGTAGAATTGTCGCATTTTTCCTGTAGTTCCAGAAAATCCTGAAGTTTGGCCACAACCTGAGTCATGCTAGGCCGTTTTTCAAAATCCCTAATCAAACAACGATTTGCAATTTCAGCAAACCCTCTTAGAACTTTAGGAGCAAATGTTCCTATTATATTACCATTTGATCAAATTTTCTTTCCTTCACACATTTTTGAGCCCACCTTGCCAGACTACCTTGCTCCTCAAGACGTGTATCCACTGCAAGCTTCCCCGATAGCAATTCAAACAATACAACCCCAAATGCATACATGCCAGTTTTCCTAGTCAGTTTGCTGGTATAGAAATACTCTGGATCCAGATATCCGAATGTGCCTTTAACACTAACACTAACATTATAAGCTGTCTGGTCAATGGGACCTATTTTGGATAACCCAAAATCTGAAATCATAGCTGCCAAGTTCTCATCCAAAAGAATGTTCGAACTCTTCACATCACGATGAATTACTCCATTTTGGGTGCCAAAACTATTGAAGTATTAATCCAGAATTTTTTGAAGTATTTATTTATTTGCTACTTTTATTTAATTGGTTGAAGGAGTCATAGGCCAAAGGGATATAAGGCACCTTTTTTTTCATCTGATCAAAAATAAAAGGAACCACATAGAATCATAAAACAGAGAGTCAGCATCGAAGGGGCAAAAATAGAATCAAAAGAACGAAACGCATACCTGATTCTGAAGGTGATAAAGAACCGCATACCAAATCGATTCATAGAATCAATTCGAAATTAGCAAGAAAGAACGTGAAAGCCACAAATCTTGGCGGTTGGCAAGATCCCAATTTGCGAAACCCTCTGTTTTGCACCAAACAATTTCAGGGAGTTTGTGGTTCACGAACACATGACAGGAAGGTAAAGCAACCTTCTTTAACGGTGGACAAAACCAACAAGGCAAGAGAGGGGAATTAGTTTAATCGGTCTCAGGAAAGGAGAGATTTGATTATCTCAAAGAAAAAAGGCACGTTATAATTTGATAAAGAAAGAGGCATAGTAATAAAAGATAAGAAGGGACACACCGGGTTCTTAACCCTACCAGGTTAAAAAAAAACCATTTAACCCCTCATCTTTATTTTTCTTTACAATCTATATATTAGTTTTTGTTCAGAAAATACCTCTTCTAATATACGTTAGTTTTATTTTTCCAATCTTTTGAAAATTTATTATAAGGAAGTCAAGGATATATTAAAATCGATGTTTTGTAATTTTTATCTAAAGGAAAAATATTTTCTTTTATAAATACAATAGCAAAAAAAACCGAACCTTCGTGGTTCATAGCAAGAAAAAAAAACCGAACCTTCGTGGTTCATAGCAAAAAAAAACCCGAACCTTCGTGGTTCATAGCAAGAAAAAAACCGAACCTTAGTGGTTCATAGCAAGATAAAACCGAACCTTCGTGGTTCATAGCAAGATAAATCGACCTTCATGGTTCATAGCAAGATAAAACGAACCATCGTGTTCTTACAGATAAATCGAACCTTGTGGTTCATAGCACAAGATAAAACCCGAACCTTCGTGGTTCATAGCAAAGAAAAACCTGGTTAGCAAGTTGGCAGTTAACAAGCAAGTATTTTGATCTTTGATCAATCTTAAGAGCAGAAATCAGAATCAATTTTGATTCTAAGCAAGCAAGCAAGAGAAACTTCATAGTTTTTATACAATCAAGAGTCGGAACAAGCAACGGGTCGGACAAGCAGAGACGGCAAGCAAAGAGTGTCAAGCAAGAGACGGCAAGCATGAGTCGTCAAGCAAGAGACGGCAAGCAGAGGTCGTCATAGCAAGAGTCGGCAAGCATAGAAGTCGTCATGCAAGAGTCGGCAAGCAAGAGTCGACAAGAAAGAAACCGGGTGGCAAGCAAGAAACAGCGGATAGATGAGAAAGAATGAAGGAATGCACGAATTGGAAAGACAAGAAGAAAGACAAAGTAGCTAAGAAGCACTTTCCTCCATCTCAGAAGGCCAGCGTTTGTGGATTACGGGGGTGGAAGTGGGCGGAAACTCCAAAACGGGTAATCACAAACCGCTGGACAACCCGCTTGGACAAACCACAGGACCAAATTGGCGGTTACAAAGGCAGTTAAATACTGTCAATTGACAGTTAGTTCTCAAAGGAACGATGGATTATTTTTGAACCGACACGACTGTACTTTGGTCCTTTTCATGTTAATATAAATAGGAGACAGTTTGTTAAGAACAAGTAATGGAAATGTCATATTCTGTAAACTTATAGCAAGATTTATAGTAAGTTTATTTTCTGGTTATTTTATTCCAAATTAGAAGTGCGATCCTCCAACAACAACTGAGTAATGTAGGCGTTTTTCAAAGCTAATTTAAAACAATCGCATTTGCAATTACAGCAAACCACCTCTTAGAAACATTAGGAGGAAAATGTTACTATTTTATTACATTGATCAAATTTTCTTTCTTCTCACATTTTATGAGCCCACACTGCCTGACTACCTTGCTCCTCAAAGAGTGTAATCCAGCAAAGCTTCCTCCTGATAGAATTCAAAACTATACACCCCAATTGCATACATGCAAGTTTTCCATAGTCAGTTTGCTGGTATTGAAATATATTCTGGATCCAGATACCCGAATGTGCCTTTAACACTAACACTAATATTATTAGATGCTTGATCGATAGGACCAATCTTAGATAAACCAAAATCAGAGATCATAGCTGCCCAGTTTTCATCTAAGAGAATGTTCGAGCTTTTCACGTCCCGATGTATGACTCCACGCTGGGTGCCAAAACCGGCGTGAAGGTAGTCTAAACCACGTCCAGCACCTATTGCTATCTTCAATCGCTGAATCCAACTTAAGGCAGTAGCAGTGAACTTTGGTAGTGATCATATAGGGTTCGTGGGGCACGTTACACATATAACAAGGGATCAATTCCCTGTTTTATCAACTATACCAATCCGCAAACGTACACCAGGGTCTTGCGGTAGTGGCGAAGTTTAGAAAGCATCTCTATTTCAGCCTTAAACTCAGCTGCCCCTTGATTGGATATAGAATCCAACCGTTTGATAGCCACGAAATGACTAGAATCTTCAATAGAAATTTGACCTTTGTACACCTTTCCGAATCCTCCCTGTCCAATGACAAGTTCATCATCAAAGTTGTTGGTTGCAGACTGAATATCTGCTATAGTAAATCGGCGACTTGGTTGTGCTGAAGTCGATGATGTCAAGTTCTCAGCCTCACCATTTGCTTTGTCCATTTTCCGGGTTGGTTATTGAGATCAGCACATCAACTTTTTCTTCAACTTAATAGGAGTTTTGACCAGATAGGAAAAAACTACTAACAAATTATAAATTAGATAAAGCTTTTCTTTGGGGGCCGTATTCTTTTCATAGATGCTTTCATAGATCAAGTAATGACTAATTCAGAACAGATGAGATGATTTCACCATTAAAGGACCACTCACAAATTAAAGTCATTTAATTCACACTAAACTACTAATAAAGCACAAGCTACAACCACACACTGCAAGGGGTGATCTAAAGAGCAGACAAAATAATATTACAAGTGGAGGAATGGGGACATGGAATTGATAGAAGAGTAGGAAGATAAGAACTCCATGCTTGATTGCATCATTATCTACCACTCATTCACATAGTGTTTGACTGCATTAATAAACCATTTATAGCATCATCATCCACAACACCACTAGAATACTAGGTCCAATTACTGTGTTCAAATTTCAATATTAAACAGTAAGATAATTGTCAAATATCTAAGTCGTCTATATACACAATTTTCTAGTATCGTTGTTGAAATTAATAAAGTTGATTTTTTTGCTGTGCCGATACTCTTAGTCCTAAACTTTTGGAATGACATTAAAGAAATAATGGAGTAAAATATGTACATGTAATCTTTTGATACAAGCAAATAGAATCAATGGTGGCTTTTTTGAATGACAGACATAACATGATTCTACTGATCCCAAGCTTCCACCACATGCTTCCTACCAGGAGTGTAAGATTTGAACGAAAAGTGAGATGCACTGAACGGTATCAAACTATTTGATAAATTCCACTAGCTACATGTTTCGCGAGTCGTGACTTGTGAACTTTCGAGAAGGATATTACAATACAGAAATCCAAACAACAGGAAAACTGGAAGTAACATCATATCTAGAATTACATCAATTTTGGAAGGAATCCCATGGTTGCACATTACCCAATGCTCCATCATGCTTTGGTTACAACTTTTCAAGGGGGGCCCCCTTTAGCTTCTTCAATCTGAAATCACTGTCATTGCATATCCTAAAACAAAGTTTTGCAAGGGAACCCAGGATTTTACTCTTTGAGTATTTCCATATGTTTTCCAAAATCTTGGAGTGAAAGATTCTTGTATGCGTTACTCCCAGGAACTGGTTCCCCAATTAGTATCTCCGCTAATACCAATGTAAATGATGCAAGATTACTCCATCCATATAGAGATTTAGGACGACCTAAAAAAGTGATACTTGTTTAGATATGTGGAATGAGTGAATGACACAAAAAAAGCCAAACCACTATACTGATAGGGGAAAACATATCGAAGGGGAAAGTCGAGAGAAAGTGAGATTGAAGTCACTTACGGCAACCCGAGTGATAGTAGCTGTCAATTTTTTCATCATTCCAAGTTCTGAACTTCCACACATTGTAGTTCCAAAACTTTGCAGTAAAATCCTGCACTTTATTAGCTCATAAATATAGGTAAAACCAACTATAATTATTATCCATGTAACTTAAGGGATCATTCAAATTTTCAATGTACTACGTTATTGGACGTACCGCATTCAGCAATATATTACATCTCTCAAACACACACGTTCTTATTGTTTATCCGTACGAACTCACGTCTGAAGCTGATTTATCTTGTGTGCTGTTGAAAAGAAAACAAGCCCTCTTGCAATTCCTAGTGCCATTTTCACTCTTGTATCCAACGGAAGTCGTGCAACAGCTCCTACAACCATCAAAGTTATATTTCTAACTCGAAGTCCTTTATTTCAAAATAAAATGCAGTTCGACGTCCGCAAATAACTTTGTGACAAGCATCACAAGATTTGACAAATTCGTAGGCATCCTTATAAATGGTGGGCCAAAAGAAACCGGCATCAAAAATCTAAGCAGTATCCTATGAGCTTGACTATGTTCGGATGCCTCAAGTATGTCAAAACCAATTCCAACTGCATTCACAAGTGGCTAAGTATTATAAAATTTGGTTTATTAACGTGCAAAACACTTCTAAGCAGTTAGCAAACAATAAGAGAGTGATATAGGCAATTAAATATACAATTTTACTGGAAAGGAATCTATATGACTACATACAAAAGCTAAATCTGTCTCTCGTGTTATTTAGCAATAAATATAAAGGGAAAGTGATTTACTTCGGAGTTATCAAGACATTTTTTATGATCTCGCTGGAATATCTTTATGGAAATGGCCAATCCATTATCGAGCACGGAGGGGGAATAAGTCATTTCATTGAGCCAACCTTTGTAAATCTTCCCGTAACGCATTCAGCAAGCATTGTTTCATATCCAAAGCCTCTGGCAGCATACTTCAGTTCATCATATGTAAATTCTTTTAGATCTTCGGTCGGTACCGTTGTCCACTGATGAGGCATTTCTTGAAGACCATCAGCATCCCCAATAGTTGATAACGGGTTGCAGTGATTCATGTTGGCTCCACTGCTCCTTGACTTGCCAACATGGTCTTAAAAAATAGAGACGCGATGCGTATTAGTAAAGCAAGAGATATATACACAAACACAATACAATCAGATGCTATTTGGTAATAGTTATTAACCAGGACAGTGGACAACAAAAATGCACATACATTAGTTAACACTAAATGAGAAGTTTATGTATACCAGAGTTTTGATTAGTTGCTGACCCCCGATACCGACGAATCATCCAATTGAATCCCGATGTCACTGGCGAATCTGCAGAATTGCCGCATTTCTTCTGTAGTTCCAGCAAATCCTGAAGTTTGGCCACAACCTGAGTCATGCTAGGCCGTTTTACAAAATCCCTAATCAAACAACGATTTGCAATTTTAGCAAACCCTCTCAAACATTTGGGGGCAATTGTTCCTGTTATATTAGAATCAACCATTTGATCAAATCTCTTTTCTTTTACACATTTTTGTGCCCACCTTGCTAAACTACCTTGCCCCTCTATATCTCTGTCCACTGCAAGCTTCCCTGATAGCAATTCAAATAAAACAACCCCAAATGCATATACATCAGTTTTCCTTGTCAGTTTGCTGGTATAGAAATATTCTGGATCCAGATATCCGAATGTGCCTTTAACACTAACACTAACATTATAAGCTGTCTGGTCGATGGGACCTATTTTGGATAACCCAAAATCTGAAATCATAGCTGCCAAGTTCTCATCCAAAAGAATGTTCGAACTCTTCACATCACGATGTATGACTTCATGTTGGGTGCCAAAACCGGTGTGAAGGTAGTCTAAACCACGTCCAGCACCTATTGCTATCTTCAATCGCTGAATCCAACTTAAAGGAGTGGCAGTGACTTTGTGCAGATGATCATATAGGGTTCCACGGGGCATGTACACATAAACAAGGATCATCTCCTTGTTATCATCACAATAACCAATCAAAGACACCAGGTTACAGTGACGAAGTTTAGAAAGCATCTCTATTTCAGCCTTAAACTCAGCTGCCCCTTGATTGGACATAGAATCCAACCGTTTGATAGCCACGAAATGACTATAATCTTCAATAGAAATTTGTCCTTTGTACACCTTTCCGAATCCTCCCTGTCCAATGACAAGTTCATCATCAAAGTTGTTAGTTGCAGACTGAATTTCTGCTATAGTAAATCGGCGACTTGGTTGTGCTGTAGTCGATGATGTCAATTTTTCAGTCTCCCCATTTCCTTTGTCCATTATCCTCTTTGTTTATTGAGATCAGCAAATCAACTTTTTCTTGAACTTAACAGGAGTTTTGACCGGATAGGAAAAAACTAGTAAGAAATTCTATTTACTAGCAGCAGCCGTCAGCTCCTAACTCTGATGCCTATAGGAAAAAACAAGCAATATATATAATACCCTAAAATTAAAACTATAAAGTAATAATTATGATAACAATATTATAAAGTCAAACAACACCTAGAAAGTGGTAAAAGTAAGAGCATCTCCAATGGGTAAAACCACACAAGACTTTTCACTATTTAAAAAAGCTTTTGAACATGTTTTTTGGCATTGCACCAATAGGTTTTTGGAAAGGTTTTTACAAAGACTTGGTAAACACCAAGTCTTTTGTAAAAGTCTTGCCCATTAAACATGTCTTGCATTTAATGCATTAAATGCAAAAAGCTATGAAAAGCTTTTTGCATTGGAGATGCTCTAAGTTAAATGATAGAATTTTGATTCAAATGAATTTAATGAACACGACGAAGAAGTGGGTCAGGGGTAAAAGAAAGTGTTGACGTTTATTTTTCTTTAAATATATTTCACCACTTTTTTTTATTATATAAATGATATAATTAATATAATACTAGGCGAATACCCGTGCATGCACGGAAAATCCCTAACGACCGATACTTAAGGATAAGCAATAGTGATACGTTTTTCGTGTAACGTTCATAATAAGATTGTTTGGGTCAGAAAATGGGATTGTTAAGTCTTTTGCTTGGATGGTATGTTAGGTTGGTTATGAATAATGTCAATCTGTGTGTGATTGTCTTTTCCGTTAGTATTATTTTAAGATTGTACTAATAAAAAAAATAAACATTGTAATTAAAAGCCGAGTATCTGCGTCTAGCTGCACGGTGTGTGCCTAAAAAAAAGTTCGGTTACGTCATTATGCTTTTGTCAATTTTTTTAACAAGCTGCTTTTGTCAATCAACTACAAGAAAAATAAAGCACATATATAATACTTGGAACGAAATGCTCTTATCTAAAATAACTATGTCCATTTTAGTAGTTTGTATTTTTTTTAAGAGTTAATTTCATAATTCGTCCCTAATGTTTGTCGGGTATAACGGATTTAGTCCCTCCGAAACTTTTTTAACGGATCCAGTCCCCAAACTTTTGACCCGTATCGGGTTTGGTCCCTTGACCACTAACTCTGTTAGTTTGACTGTTAAATATATATTTATAAAGCAAAATGACAAAAATATCCTTATCTTCAACCTCCTCTTCTATACTCATATACACCACTGCCTTCACCATTATTCCACTTTCTGGTTTCGTTACTGAGAATAGCTTTATGCTATTCCATCAGCACAAAAAGAACATATACACAGATAGACCATCGCATCTATCTCTCTCACTTTCCCCAAATCTCAACTCTTTTACATCTATCTCTCCATCTCCCCAAATCTCAAAACTCTCATTTTTTTAAACACACCATGAATCACCACCATCCCTCGCCGGACTCACAACAGCCCCGACGACTTTCTATCAGAACCACCATCGAAACCCAACACCACCACCACTATAAAAAATCGTCACCGCCAACCATTTAACCCATCACACCATCTGAACATTAAATGATCAAGTAAATATGTCCACCTCAACACCATTCATATTCTTTCTCAAAACACAATACATAAACTCCATTCATATTCTTTCTATCCTCTCAAGAAACCAAAATCCGGCGAAACCACAATAATCAAAACAAAATCTGTAGCCACAAGATCGATGTATTTATAGCGAGGTTTTTGATCTATTCTTTTTTAATAGGAGACGGACGGATCTGACCACCACCGAAGCAAATATAGTTCTTGATGAGTCGAAAATATGTGGGGTGTTTGTAACCATATTGGTTTTTATGTTTCTGTCCAAATATAGTTCTTGATGAGTGGAAAAGATGTGGGGTGTTTGATGAGAATGGAAAAGATGAAAAATGAAGTGTGGTGTGTTCGTTGATAGGTTGCCGGAAAAATAAGGTGGTGGTCGGAGGTTTCAGGTGACCCAGAGATGAATGAAATGTGGGGTGTTTGATTTGGTTTTATTATTAATAATAATAATTAAATAATAATAATAATAATAATAATAATAATAATAATAATAATAGTAAAAAAATATTAAAAAATAATAGTAATATTAATAATTTTAAAAAACGGGATTTTTTTTAAAACTAAAAAATAATTTATAAATATCTTTTACTATTATACCCTTTTGAATAAAATAAAAAAATTTAATGGTTACAAAAATCTCATTGGTCTAAAAGAGTTCTGTCAGTTCTCGCATTAAGATTGGTGCTGAATATAAAGTGACTATATATATATATATACACTAGGCGAATACCCGTGCACGCACGAAAAATCCCTAGCGACCGATAATTAAGGATAAGCAATAGTGATACGTTTTTCGTGTAACGTTCATAATAAGATTGTTTGGGTCAGGAAATGGGATTGTTAAGTCTTTTGCTTGGATGGTATGTTAGGTTGGTTATGAATAATGTCAATCTGTGTGTGATTGCCTTTTTCGTTAGTATTATTTTAAGATTGTACTAATAAAAAAATAAACATTGTAATTAAAAGCCGAGTATCTGCGTCTAGCTGCACGGTGTGTGCCTAAAAAAAGTTCGGTTACTTCATTATGCTTTTTTCAATTTTTTTAACAAGCTACTTTTGCCAATCAACTACAAGGAAAATGAAGCACCTATATAATACTTTGAACGAAATGCTCTTATCTAAAATAATTATGTCCATTTTAGTAGTTTATATATTTTTAATAAGTCAAATTTTATATTTCTTTTTAATAAGTCAAAATCTTTTATCCTAAAATAATTATGTCAATTTTAGTAGTTTATATTTCTTTTTTAAGTCAAATCTCACTTTCTAATTTTAGTTTTAAAGTCAACTTTTCATATATGAATTTACGATAGATATAGAACATAGATTTACGATATATAAACATTGCAAATTATTTTATTGTTGCCATTTAAATGGAAATAACACATAAGTTAATGCGCATATCATAGCACCGGACATTCTTAGCGGCAAATAATTAAGGATATTCGATATTGTGGGAAGTGTTTCGTGTAACGTTCAAAATAGAACGTTGAAAAGATCATCTTGTAATTGCAAACGGTTGTAACATGTGAGCATTCAACTATAGCAAACTATCTACATACGGTTACTATTTTTCATTTATAACTCATGCATTTTTTATCACTACAACTATCTACCGTTATAAAATTTCATTGCTATGCACGAGTACTATCTATCTATTTTCTATTTTATATAATAAAACACACTTTTTATCGACCATCTAATAAAGTTTTTCCTAAAATAACTAATCTTATTAGCATGCGAGGTGGAAAGAGTTGACATTGTATGCATTATGTTTTAGACATTCCATAATTAAAACTGTCATTCAAATATTGTTACACTCAATTATATTGGCATAAATTTGGCAAGGATCACATACAAGGAATATTTGTTAACGATAATGAAATGGTTTTTCAAGACAATATATTTACAATGTCAACACAATCATCACTTTGACTATGTTTTTTAAACAAACCCTGTAATAACTTTAGAAAGTAACCAATTATCAACTATTCATCCCAATATGAGTATGCAAGAGATTTCCATGATTAACAATACAATATAAGGTTGCATACATGGTTTCAATAGCCATTATATAAGGTTGCATACGTCATATTCCAGTGGTGGGGCTCAAAAGCGGCTTCATCTCGGATCAATGTAGTGACGTGAAATAGAATAGATGTCAAGCTTCGCATGCATTCATGGACCAATATAATGATATCCTGATATCATGTGAAGCTGGTGGGCTACTAATCATTGAAATATGAAAATGAAGTTATGGCCAGGATGGTAACTGTTTTCTTTAGTTTCCATAGCTCGTACGTAATATGCTAAATAACCACAAGAGCATGGATAGGAGGGGGATGTACCCGTACGTAAAGCAAAGTAGGATAAAGATTTATAAGATCATCGTCATTTGACATCTGCATTTCACATACAAAATAAGAAAACAAAAAGAGTTCTAACCACAAGAGCATTTGACATTTGCATGTTACAAAGCATGGAAAACATGCTTTATAAGACGATCGGCATTAAAAAGACGAAAGAAAGAAAAACATGATTTCTAACCTCAAGAGTATGATCCACATTTGTTTCGTTTTTGATATCCTTCATTTTGTTCTTTCTTTCTGGTATACACGAAAATGGCTAATGAATGATGGATGGGTTACTAACTCATGGTTGTTTATATAGGTCTTTCTAGTGGGTAAAGAAAAAGAATTGTCAAACATTCCTTTGTTACACAAACTACATGCGTGTAATTAAGTGTAGTAGTAATTAGTTAGATCATTGCTTAAAATACCATGCGTGCATATGACTTTTCAACATTATGTGTTTTGAATTTAAAACATTAAACATTATTACATTAAACATTATTATCATAATGATGTAGTAGTAATTAGTTATAGCATTGCTTAAAATACCAACCTTACCAGACGTGTATATACTGAACATTCAACCTTACCTTGCTTAAAACATTAAACATTAGTTCCTTAAATAAAATACATTAAGTTTTCAACATTCAACCTACACGACACTAAACTTTCTCCAGGCATGCATTCAACTTTCAAACATTCCTAAATTAGATTTTTCAACTTTTCTTGTTTCCGAAATTATTAGTCAACTTAATTAAAAGGTTTTCGAAATTACATTCTTTTCTAGTTTGTCCGAAATTAAATTCTATTCTATTTTTCCGAAATTATAATTATTAATTAAAAGGTTTCCGAAATTATATTCTTTTCTAGTAATATAGATTTCTAGCTTTCTAGTTTTCTACTTTTCAACATTTGGGTAAATCTCCTTTATAAGGAGTATAGATAAAAAATAACTAAATAAATCAAAGTTAAAAATTTATATCTATTTTGTGGGTGGAATTATTATATATTTATATGTGTGTTTGTCGTGTACGAGTATTTACTTGACAATATATCAATCATATGTGATAATGATTATACTTTGTGTATGTTCACTTGCATGTATGTGTCTCATCTATATGTGTGTAATTGTATAAATGGTTAATAAACAAATAAGTTACTAAAGTTTGGGAAAATGTTTGACAAAGTTACTATAGTTTAAAACATTACAAATAAATTACTCAACATTTTGTCGCCGATTACATAAGTTAATGTCATAGTTTTAACCTTTTACTACAAGTATTTTTTTAGCACGGCAATTTTTTGGATGTTATTATACGTTTTCATCTGCTTTTATACGTTCTCTTACGTTTTAGTACGTTTTTTTTACAATTTTGTACACTTTTGTACCTTTTATACGTTTTTGGACGTTATTATACTTTTTTGGAAGTAAATTACGTTTCGATATGTTTTCAAACGTTTAGACACTTTTGTACGTTTTATACGTTTTTGGACGTTATTATACGTTTTCATACGCTTTCTTATGTTTTTATACGTAAAAAGGAATAAAACATACAAAAATGTATAAAAACGTAGAAAAACGTGTAGAGACGTATGAAACGTACAAAAACATATAAAAATGTAGAAAAATGTAAAACTAGTATGAAAACGTAAAAACACGTAAAAGACGTATAAAACGTACACAAACGTATAAAAACGCACACAAACGTAAGAAAAATATGAAAACGTACAAAAACGCACGAAAATGTACGAAAACGTACAGAAACATACGATAACGTATAAAAACGTAAAAAGGTACGAAAATAGAGAAAAACGTACACAAACGGATAAAACGTACAAATAAGGAACAAAATTATACAAAAACGTACCAAAATGGAGGAAAACGTACAAAAACGTAAGAAAAAGTACAAAAACGTAAGAAAAAGTACAAAAACGTACACAAACGTATTGAAACGGATATAAACGTACATAAAACGGACAAAAATATTCAAAAACGTACGAAAATGGAGAAAAACGTAAAAAAGTACGAAAAGAGAGAAAAACGTACACAAACGGATAGAAACGTACAAAAACGTACGAAAACGAACGAAAATATACACTAACCCATTTAAT
>BQNB010017300.1:0-48158 GCA_026074375.1 Tanacetum coccineum | reverse complement strand
GACTTAATGATCAAAAGCTCCATGAAAATGCTACGAATCAAATAGAGAAGTTCTTTCAAATCTTTCAAGATTTGTACTTCGACATTAGCTTCGCGAATGCTCTTCTTTTAATGCCAAAATTTGCCTCTACGATTAAAAGTTTGCTTACAAATAAGGAAAAGTTGTTTGAATTAGCTAAGATACCATTGAATGAGAATTGTTCGGCGATGCTCCTTAAAAAGCTTCCCGAAAAGCTTGGAGATCCCGGCAAGTTTCTTATACCATGTGATTTCCCGAGAATGGATGTATGTCACGCCTTGGCCGATCTTGGCGCTATCATAAATCTTATGCCTCTTTCCATATGGAAGAAACTTTCCCTACCTGAACTTACCCCCACTCGGATGACTCTCGAGCTAGCGGATCGATCCATTACTCGTCCTAAGAGAGTCGCCTAAGACGTCTTCGTCAAAGTGGAGAAGTTTCACTTTTCTACCGACTTTGTTGTTGTTGATTTTGATGCCGATCTTCGAGTTCTCCTCATTCTCGGGAGATCCTTCTTGAGGACCGGTCGTGCCTTAATTGATGTTTACGGAGAAGAAATAACCCTTCGGGTTAATTACGAAGCCGTAACTTTTAATCTCAATCAAACTACGAGATACTCCTCTACATATAATGATATGTCAGTAAACCGAATTGACGCCATTCACGTTGCTTGTGAGGAGTATGCTCAAGAAGTGCTTGGTTTTTCTAATAATTCTATGGGTGGCAATCCCACCCCGACTTTTGAGCCCATTATTTTCGACTCTTCTCTTTCCCTCACATCTTTCGAGGGAAGTGACTTCATTTCGGAAGAGATCGAGGCTTATCTCAAAGATGATTCAATTTCACCGGAAATTGATCATGCCGATTTTGATCCAGGAGGAGATATTTGCTTGATTGAAAGATTGTTAAATAATGACCCGTTTCAACTCCCTTTGATGGACCTAAAGCAAGTAGAAGTGACTAAGGCAAAACCTTCAATTGAAGAGCCTCTGGAATTAGAATTAAAAGATTTACCATCTCATTTGGAATATGCTTACTTAGAGGGAACCGATAAGTTACCCGTGAGTTTTTATTTTTCCTGCATTTTTCACAACATAAGCGTTTTTTGGTATTTTTCTCAGATTTTTAATTCGTACTTTAGTATTTTTCTTTTATTTTAATAGTTTAAAAACTTTAAAAAAATCATTAAAAAAATAATCAAAAAAATAAATTTATTTTTCTGAAAATTTTCTTTTAATATTTAGAAGGTTTAGGAATTTAATTTACGTTCGTAGGGCTTAATTTTGAGTTACTTGCTTACTTGTCGTGTTTTCTTTAATTCTCGTTAACGTTTTTATGTCTAATTTCTTAATTGCTTAGTCGATTACTTTGCTTTGCATGTTTTATGTGTTTTTAGCTGTAGAAATAGAAACCAAATCAAATCTTTGAATTATTCAAATTTGCGATCACAAATTAAACCGATTTTCTATTCACACTTCGCTGAGGAAAAACAACCCGGGAGTTTTAGAAATTGCTTTAGTTAAAAGCAATTCTCTTTAAAACTTTTGGAATACGTATACTATTATACTATAATTGAGTTCGCCTCTTAATTACACATACTTGTTTGTGTGTGTGGTTTTGGAGCAGATCACCATCATTAATCCGATTAGAAGGTTGGTTTGTTTATTCAGTGCAATGATTACTTATCTCGAAGAGGCATATCATTCTTAGACTTAGGCGAGACTTCATCCTAAGACCTAGACACATTAATTCTGTCACAATTAAAGCAACCGCATAAAGCATCCTTATTACATGTTTATAATCTATTTTAGGGATTAAAGCAATGATGATCTTGTTGAACCCTACCTCATAGAGACTTTACCCACTTACTGCTTAAAGGTAATTTATACACTATAGTCCACTTGTCCAATTATCCAATGGAATCAGAACATTATTTGTTGAATTATCTAGATTCACCTACTAGTCAACATGTTTAATAAACCAAAGGCAGTTTCCGTTAACTAGTTAAGCCAGAAGCGTATCCTTAGCACAATTTTAGAAGGACAATATTTGTGATCCTACGATTCTAGATGTATAAATTACTATATGGAGAGCTATCCCGACATCTAGATTACTTGGTTCGTATCACTAGATCGAGTTGAATGATAGGTCGCATACAAAAGCACGTAAACAAGTATATTGATAAACATAAACAAGCATACAAGGATAAATTAAGAAATCGAGATATAAACAAAACCAAACATTCAGATCTTCATAAAAATGGCTAATACCCGAAGGTATTAGCTTTCAAACATCATAATTAATACAAGAGTAATGGCTGAGCCAAGGCAAACTAACCGAGTTAACGAATGATACCAAAAATTGAACGATTACAAAAGTTTAAGAAATTACACGTTGTCTCATATGGATTGGAATGCGTTGCAAGACCTCTTCTGCTCTTTTTCTCCTCTAAAAATGGACTTTTGTGGTTTAGATATCGAGAATATGATTTAGCAAACTTAAAACTCTGTTGGTCAAAATATTACGATATTTAATCTATACATTCTCTTCATGTTTTGGTGATGACAAACATGTTATTTATAACACATAATGTAAAGTGCTTATTTTACTTGTGATCACAAATTATCAATGCATTCATACGACAACATCTCTCGACGTCTCAAGTCTGCTTCAACAAAGTTTGCACTCGACGTAAATCACTTAAGGTATGAATAAATAAATGTTTAATTTATTTTAGATCACATGATTATTAATTTTAAAACGTCACATATTTATAAAAATGACACAAACATTTTTATATCCTTTACAAAAACATTTTTAGATTTAAAAGAAATGTTTTATTCAAATAAATATTTTGAATTCAAATTTTCTACCCAAAAATGGCTAGAAATGTTCCAGAAAACACCTTCCCCAGAAAAGACAAAAAAGGGAGCGTCTGAGTTGGGTGGCCCCCTTAATTATAAAGGGCGGCCCCTTAATTTTAAGGGGACCGACACCCTAATTAAGGGGACCGCCCAGACAAAAATCCAGCTTAGCTGGCCTATAAATACTGGATTATTCCCCACTGATTTTCTCACCTTTTGCACACACTTTATTTCTGTTCTAAATTAGTTTATACTTTCCTTTAAATCCTTTGATCATTTAATCTTAAGCATTTGTTTCCAAGTGATTCAAGCTTATTCCTCCAAGTGCAAGAGAAGAACTTTCGTTATCATTAAGATACGAAGTTATATAGGTTAGTTAGTGCATTCGTGACATGTCTTACATTCACAATGTATAAATCGAGTCCATGTATTCCAAACTTGTGTAATAGGTAATCGTGGTGATCATGGTGTGTATAGTTGTTAGATCGTGATGATCATAGGAAGTTTAGAAAGATCAGGGTGATTTTGTTAGTATCTAGGTGAAGTGTAGTGAAGTTGTGAAGTGTAGAGAAGTTGTGAAGTGAAGTGAAGTCGTGAAGTGAAGTGAAGTCGTGAAGTGAAGTGAAGTTGTGTGGTGAAGCGAAGTTGTGAATTGTTGTGAAGTAGTGTGGTTAGTTGTGATAGATTGGTTCTAGCTAGGATTAGAACTCGACATTTGGCTTAGTGTCGGAAATCGGTGTAAGCTTAGTTGTGTTCGGTTTTCTCCGCTAAAGGAGCTTGTTGACTAGTGAAGTAACTCTCCGATTGGTACTAGGGGAGTGGAGTAGCGAAGAGGTTGCTGCGTGACCGAAACCACTATAAAATCATCGCGTCCCGGTTTGCACTTTCTTTTACTTTTCGCTTTACAAAAATCTTATTTACCTTATCGCCATTACACATTGATTTTATTTGCATTATATCTATTATTGTGTTGAATGTTTCTTATATTGTTTGGATGATTATTTCATAGATAGAAGTTAACATTTGAATTATGCTTAAATTGCTTGACAGTCAGTGGATATAATGTATTAATTCCACACTTATCATATTGCATCTAACTTGATGGAAAATTTAATACAAAATATTTTAAGTTTTTAAATGGAAACGTATTCAACCCCCCTCCCCCCTTTTACGATTTCCACAATTGGTATTCTACGATTTCCACAATTGGTATCAGGAGCCACGTCGCTCTAATTTTCAAAACAAATGGTTTTAAAAATAGAGCACGATCCATGTATTAAATTACCCATGAAGGGGGATTAAATAATGAAAGTAATTGTTGCTTAATCTTGTATAATTTGTTGTTAAATACACTTAGTATACTAGCTCAAAGTAAAAATGATGCTTAAAATAAATGTTATATGTTCAGTATGAAGTTCATAAAGTGTACACCTTTCTGCAAAGTCCAGATAAACAATAGGTTCACAAAATGGAAAAGATGAGTGTCTGATGCCGTTCCCCTTAATCCTGGCCGGCCCCTATATTTAAGGGACCTACCGTCTGATTCGCAGATTTTCAAAAACTTTGAAATTCCAGATACAATTAAACCGTAAGTCCGTAAAGTCGTGTCCACCCATCATTTGGAAGATAATTGAGTCTACTTCAGACTAAAAATACTTTCAAGTATTTATTTCAAACTTAAAATAAGTCAGTAAAAGCAAATAACTACTTTATGTCTAAAACCTTGAGTCATCGTTTAACGTAAAACTTGTAGTTTATCTTTTATTCCTTCGAGCCAACATATCTAGTTGGTACCTTGAAACATTTGTATAGTTAACATTTCAAAAATATTAAAATTGGTTAATTTTTGGAACTGTGTAGAGACTAATTTGTTTTTAAACAAAACCGAGCTAAGTATACATTGGGTAATCTAATACACAAAACGACACAAGTCGCTATGGGTTATGCTAGGTTATTATGTGCACTTCGTTAGTCTAATTTGGTTAATAGAAATTATTAAATAATCGTTGCTATTTGTAATTGAGCTAATTGAATTATCTAAAGCCTTTGCATTACACATTCGTTTGTAGTTTATTTTTCGGATTATGCCTAACTAGAAACTAATGCAAATTTTCTTGGCACTAATTTGCGAATTGTATTTGCATTGCATATAGGCATAGATCACTTAATTTACAAATGTTACATAATTATATTCCGATGCGTGTTACAATCATTGTTATCATACCCTAGATGAGTCCTAATAACGATCTATGGAGTCATTATAGGATTCTACATAGTCACATAAATATTTCCAACGATTTAATCTATTTTCAACAACACGTTTAAATATTTTTAACAATTTACTTTGTTTGACCTTGGGTTGGTTAAACAAAAGAAAATATTGTATTAATACATCAGTAACTAAGAAAAAGAAAATGCGTGTGCTTGCATGGTTCTAACATACACACATAATTATATTTTTCTAAAAACATATAGTATTTTAAAAAATATGTGTGTTGTATAAAAATTGTTAGAAAATGCATATATATATTCATAAAATATCAAAAACTATGTATATTATACATAAAAACAAATAGTTTTTCGCACAAGTAAAATTTTCGACAATCTTGGAATAAGAAATTAACTTATTAATATTCATCAACCTCACCTTACAACTAATCTTTAGATTAATGGAACACACTATTTAAATGTTTATTTATTTTCTTTTAAATGAGTGTTCGTGAGGGTCAAGAAAGATTTCGAGAATATATCAATTCATTATTCAAATTATGATTGATATCTTTATTGAATCTAATTGACAAGTTTTCATGTATGGACATGAAATTGGATTCTTATTTGTTTAGCTTCAAGACTAAATCAATATATAGAGATATTAACTTGAATCGACATACTCAATCACACTAGATTGATATAAAAATAATTACATCCTTTTCTAGATGAAAAGAATATGCATCGGATCATAAATCACACTTTTGTTGATGATGCCATATTGAGTCTACTTGTCCAATGGTTGTGTTCCAAATATTATACTAATATGTTTAATACACGCATCAAATACACAATGAAGTAGGATTGACGACTTGGATGTTTCGTCCGAAATATTCAAGCAATTTACATTGCAATGCAATTGGTAAATGTGTCATTTCCGAAAAACCAAACACGAGCAAACTAACAATATATGTAAACTTTGCTCATACAACATAAAAGCACAACTCATAGCTAAAATTCACTTTTAACTAAATTCTAAAATAAAAATAATATTCTTGTTTATTCACCTAGGATAACATGATGTTTGGGAAACATTATGTTTAATGATTTTATGGACTTATCGTATTAAACGATTGATAAAGGATAATATATATCCTATGCATCTTATTTTCTTCGTAGCATAAATGGTTGTGTTACAAGAAAATACACTACATATCATTTGAAAAATATAAGTTATTAGAATTGAAAAATAACCTATCAAAATATGTATCAATGCATAAACAAGTAAAAATACATTTATTCAAATACTTATTTAATTATGATATACAACATTGATAAGAATATTAATTTTAGAGAAGTATATTTTTTTTAAAAATAAAATATGTCTCTTTTCAAACATTTATCATTAAAGAATCACAAACTCAATTAAGATAAATAATATTGATGAGATTCACTTCACATGGCATGAAATGGAGAATTCTTAAAACACTCTCAATATAACATATTTGTCATTGTCACAAATAAACACATCTCTTGGCTTTTGAAAAACCAAACACGTTAAATATCACATGTGACAACTACACATGTAAGATGACTAAATATAAGACATCCATTAAATCAAGCAATATGTAATCGAAATCAAACAACCTATAGATCTTGAACAAAAGATTAAAACATCTTGCTTACGCTTATCTTGGAATTCCACACATCTTGATTAGGATTATGCGAACCGGAATTAAAGTATGTTAGTTGAGTCATGTTAGGTCCTCTATGAAAAGATAATACAAATTTTATCTTTGCTACACTTCATTAGGCAAATATAAGAATTCTATTTTGTCTAACATGAGAATGACTACTGGAGAATCTATTGCACTAGAAATTCAATTTGACCTAACGGTTGAATTGCTTCCAAGAGTGAAGTTGGGTTCGGTGTATAACCCGTAAAAATGGTCGTGTTTAGCCTGAATTGAGCACCACTAGTGATAGTCTCATATTCATTCTCTAATTTGATTAAATGGCTCTTCCTAAATATGCCTAATGATAGTATACATCGATAAACTTTGTATCTCATTAGGAGTACACACTAAGCACGTAGAAATTAGGCTTTTCCTTAGTCAATCTAGACAACATCGCTGGCATCCTCACCAAACCACTCAAACGTGAACCGTTTAATTTTTTTTGTCTAGGTCTAGGAATGATG
This sequence comes from Tanacetum coccineum, assembly GCA_026074375.1. Taxonomy (NCBI): domain Eukaryota; kingdom Viridiplantae; phylum Streptophyta; class Magnoliopsida; order Asterales; family Asteraceae; genus Tanacetum; species Tanacetum coccineum. The sequence continues at coordinate 40,865 of BQNB010017300.1, read as the reverse complement.
AAACAAATCTCATAAACGTGTCATTCTCATTTTAATAGTCTTGTTACTATTAAATACATTCCGATAAATCTCGACAACTTAATCATTTCATCCGAAATGTTTAAGCATTTTTAATTCGCGAAATGCAAATTAAAATGTCACTTATTGTTCATGTCTAAGTCGTTTCACAAAAACCTTAATCATGCCTCTATTATTATATAGATGGTTAATATCTTCCGTCCACATTTTCGTTACCACCTTTAAGACAACCTCGTACCTCGTTGTGTGATTGTTCTACGAACAATCGCAATATTCGAGAAGAGCTACATAACTTCGCGGATGAAGTTCATCGTATGCTAACCGTCATCCATCATGAAATTGTCAAGCTCATCGCTTCCGTCGTTATTTCTTTTCATTTTTTCACAACTTATGTCTGGATGAGCACGAATTAAAAGGAAAGGGAAAACACACATCTTCACATATATCCTTTAACCAAACACTCTCAAGAACTAACATAGGTGATCCTATTCACTAGAAACCACAAGATACACTTCTACCATACACTCAAACCTCAGAACTATTAATCACTCTTGTTAGTGATCATTAGTTCTAGTACATCCCCAAATCACCAAAGTGAAATGAAAAACCAAGTCATCCTTACTACTATCAACCTCGATTCATCCACCTGTCACTTTCATAAGAAAATTCACCATGTAACCATTCCCCACAAGTGCATTTCGTAATGAAATGCGTCTTATCCTCATATCCCGACACTCATAAGCATGTGTGCCTATGTTGTCAAAAGTCAAGTGAATTTCGTAATAAAATGCGTCTCATCAAATCATTTCCACTTCTTAACAAGTGAAGAACACAAGAAGATATACAACCTTCAAAGTGTTGTTGAGTCATCACAATAACGTGTCTTTCAATGGTTCATTTCCGTTTTTTGGACAAGTGAAGAACACAAAGATGATATTTAACCTTCAAAGTGTTGTTGAGTCATCACAATAACGTGTCTTCTAATAGTTCATTTCCTGTTCATCAACATTAACAACCATCTCAAGAAAACAATCACCCCAATCAAGAATTACCAAATCCTTACATTAAGGACATTCCCACATCACCACAAGTTTCCTCACATCCTCCATTTCCTATCTCACCCATCAATTCATATGTTACTCACACTCAATCTCCACCTTAAAGTGAAAACCAAACACAACACACACCACCTCCATCTCCAAGTAGAGAAAGCCAAGTTGATGACATATAATCAACTACAAGACCCATCAAACCTCGTAGCCATACATCTCCCCCAACAACAAAACAACATTCATTCATCACCTTACTCTCCAAACCTACCAAACACCCAACAAACCTATAGTCAACACCTTCTCTTTCCATTCACGCTCATCCTTCACCCCAAACATGAAAAGCATACATAATGCTTAACAATAAGAAACCTTGGAGGGATTTTGGACTAAAATCTCAATACAACACTTGTATTTAAACTCTATTCAAACCCACAATATCATATGTTAATATTCTTATCATCATGACATCTTAGAAGGGAAGTTCAGTCTTGTAATAAGGACTTGTTGGTCACGTCTTAGTCCTTAAGCATGGATGTAAGTCGAATCTTATCATTGGTTCCTAAACATTTCTATGTCTTATGCATTATCATTTTTTTCTTGATTTAGGTTGTTGTCTTTTAGGTGCCACACTTTAGAGTGCATATACCTTAAAACATAATGATTTGTTTTCCCACTAAATGTCTTGCATTATATCTATCCATCATCATACGATATATTATATGTGCTTTTTGTATAATTTGTTTTGTAGCACTTTTCCGTGACATTGATTTCTTTGGGGCCCCGATCAAAGGGGGATGCATACACAAAGGTGTGGGAGCATTTGCCAAATGTCCCAGGCCATTACGTTTGCAATCGTTTAAGACATCTACACATTTCTTGATATGTGTATTTCATCCCTATATATATATTTTTGCAAGAAACTAACCATTGATGTAGGTTAAGAGTTTGCAACTAATTTGATTCATGAATCCGCTTGAGTCAATCTTTAAGGGATGTAATTGTTTAAAAGGGATTGATAGAATAAAAACTTCACTTAGGAGATTTGCACGTCACCTCTTTGATTGAAGAGCTGAAGTGTAGTAAAAGTCTCGTCTAGGAGTCCACCTTTTTGTTTCAACAAAAGGGGGAGAAGAAGTGTAAACAAGTAACTTATACATTTTACTATGAGTTATAGTTTACATTTTTTGTCATTATCAATAAGGGGGATATTGTCGGTAGAAATATTACATTACAATATTAATCTATACATTCTCTTCATGTTTTGGTGATGACAAACATGTAACTTATAACACATAACGTAAAGTGCTTAAGTTACTCGTAATCACAAATCATCAATTCATACGTCAACATCTTTCGACGTCTCAAGTTTTCTTCAACAACAAATTTAAGTTCGCACCCGACGTAAATCACTAAAGGTATGAACAAACAAACTTTAATTTGTTGAATGATCAAAGAATTTTTTTAATTTTTCCTAACCTTACATTTTTTCTAATAAAATGGGAATAAACATTTTTAAAAACATATACAAAACATTTTGAATTTATAGGCAATGTTATTCATAAAATAAATATTTTGATTTCAAAATTTTCATACCCAAAAACGGTAGAAAGTTCTAGGAAAAACTTCAACAAAAGGGACAACAATGGGGAGAACATTTCTAAAAAATGCGGCGGCCCTTAATTAATAAGGGGAGACCGACCTATAATTAAGGGGCCCGCCCTTTTCCCTCTGTATAATTAAGGTGGACCGTCTTAAATAAAAAAAATTAATATTTTTTCTTTAAATAGTGGAACTTGTTACAGATTTTCTTTTACTCTTTGCACACATTTATTTTTCTGATCAAAAAACCGCCTTTCAAACCTTTTTCCTGTGATTCACTTATTTTATTATAAGTTTGGTGTAAAATGTGATCTAATCATCCATCCGTTCAACGTTGCAAGAGAAGAACTTTCGTTATCATTAAGATACGAAGTTATGTAGTTTAGTTAGTGCATTCGTGACATGTCTTACATTCACAATGTATAGATCGAGTCAATATATTCCAAACTTATTGTAAATAGCTTGATCATTGTGTGTATAGTTGTTAGGATCGTGGTGATCATTTAAGTTTAGATTGATCGGTGCGTGATCAAAGTAGTGTCTGTTGAAGTGAAGTTGTGAAGTAGACGGTATCGAAAATTCGTGGAAGGGTAGTGAAGATCGTGTAAGTGAAGTAGTTAAAGTAGTGTGGTGAAGGAATACTAAGCGGCAGTTGAAGAAGTTGTGTAGTTGTGAAGTTGTGTTGTGAAGTCATGAAAGTAGTGAAGTTGAAGAAGTTGTGAATGAAGTCGTGATTAGATTGGTTTCTAGCTAATTACACGAAACTCGGACATCTCAGCTTAGTGTCGAAATGGCATATAAGCGGCAAAGTTGCGTGGCACGGTTTCTTCTCCCCGCCCATAAGGGAGCTTGTTGACTATATGAAGTATACTCTCAAGCTTGGGTACTCGGGGAGGGGATTAAGTAGGGCGAAGAGGTGCTTGGTAGCCGTAACACTACTTAACTAAGTCCTCGTGTCTGGTTTGATTTTCCTTTCAATTATCTCTTTACTTGTATACTCGTTTTATGGGCTTTATATTTATACTTTCATTTGTATGTTGGTTTGTATTGTTGTGAAATGATGTATTACTATGTGAACACTCATCATATTGTGTCACGTTTGATACGAAACATTTTAAGATTTTAAAAGGGAACGTATTAACCCCCCCTCTATGATTTCCACACACTAGGATCGTCTTTCTCCTTTAATGCTTTACCTTTAATCTTTTCACTGCTCTCTTCATCTTTTTCACAGCCTTTTCCATCTAATTCCACCTCTTATCCTTTCCAAATTTCATCGCACGGTATTGGGTTGTGCTTACATTACACATCCCTTTGACCTTTAAAAAACTAAAGCTAAAATAACCAAAAACGGATTTAAATGCACAAAATACTATGCTTGTTTTGCTAATTGTATTGTGCTATTAGGAACGGATAAACCAAGAATAAGGACGTAAAAACAAAGCCAAAACGACAAAAACTGGACTCGGAATGGGAAAAAGGTCTGTGAAAAGACAAAGCCAAATCGAAAGCCAGAAAGTCAATCAATGTCAAAAAAGTCAACAGAAAGGTCATCTGGTCCATAAGTCAAGTCAACCCATGCAACCCCGGGGCCAAAGTCAAAGAAATATAAGTCTAGGGGCTGAAATTGCCAAACCCTAAACTTATTTATAAAGAAGAAAAGAGGAAAAGAAAAGAGAAGGGCTAATTTTGCAATTCACTCAAAGTAACAAGTGGGGGGGCAAAACTGCCAACCCCCTAACTTGTACACCAAAGGGACGATGGATGCAAAGAGTTGTATAACTCTTGGGGACTTGTTTTGCCAAGTCCCCAAAAGTTATTTAACCACAAGGACCATGTGTGCAATAACACAATAAACCTAAGGGACCTATTTTTTTGTTTTTGCCAAATGGTGAAACACACACTCTGTTATACCTCAAACAGCTTTTCCCGCTTTCTTTTTCCCCCCAAAAACACTCACGGGTGTTTACACCCGTTTTTACCCCATGAATCTTCACCATCGCCATGGATATTCATCTCACCCCTCCCCCACTACCTTTCCTAGCCACAAAGGTGCCAACTTGGCAATCCCACACCCCCAAGTACCAAATTCGATGGCTAGGATTGATTTTAAAGATTGAAGGGCCAAGATTGACGTTTTTTTTTAAACCTACTCAACACAAACAAAACTACATGTGTTTTGTGTGTCCTACTCAACAAGCACAAACAAGAAGGAAGAAAGAGAAGACCTAGTGTAGAATTTTCGGCTATAAATAGCCTTGCCCCGCAAGCCATTTGTGGCAATTATTCAGTTTTCATTCCACGCTTGTATTCAAGTTTTATTAGTTTTTATTTGTTCAGTTTTAAGTGTTTTTTTATGTTAATGTCCTTTATGCAATTGAAATTTTCAGTTTTAATGAAAATTTAAGTCATTTTTACTCAATAAGCTCCTCAATAAAGACTCTACATATTAGAGTTATTCTAGAACCCAAGTAAGCTCCCCCTAATTTAGCTCTTTAACTTGCTACTAAAGCCATCTTCATATCTGTTTTAATTTGAATTTATAAGCTTCATAAATGTCACTCGATGTGATGCAATTCGGGAAGCCATTTGAAGTAATAAGCTCCCAAGAGCTTATTGAGATATACGTGGCTCCAGACGCGCAATAGACGGCAAGGGGACATTAGACCAGGGTATTTAGGCACGCACCTCTGTAAAACAGTTGGACCTTGGGCTTCTGAGACAACAACAAATCCCAAGGTCTATCTTCTAAATCTTCCATACTGCTTAACTTTTTAGCTTAAACCCTTTAGCTTATTTGCCTCTTATCTTTGTAATCACATATAGGTATTAAGATGTTATATTGGCTTACCCTGTGTGATTTTTTTATTGAACATTTTTGTGTTAAGTTAAGCTTATCTTCAAAAAACTGTCATAATAGTGTAATAAGCTAGTAGAGAAACTAGCTTATTTTCCTTAATAAGCTAGTATTTTTAGTTTAATAATGGCTTAACATAGGTTTAAAATATAGTAAAGATAGTTGATAAAACTGTTGGTTTTTATAAGTTTTAGCTCTAAAAATGGATTTTAAATTCCACGTGGGTTTGACAGTTTTGATAATAAAGGGCGTGTTTGGCACAAGGGACCAAAAACGGGTCAAAAAGGGTTTTCGGCAATGGGTTCTGTACTTGGTCAATTTAAGCTCAGTTTTAAGTCAGTTTTAAGCTTTGTTCTTTAAAACATTTTTAGTTGGGAAAAATTGTTTTCCAAGGTTTTCTAAATTCCTTTTTGGAAACCTTTTGAAAGTTTTTTAAGAATCCCACAAGTGCTTATTTGATTAAGCACTTGTGGTTTGGGTTTAAGCATTAAAAAAGGTGTGTTTTGTGTGTCTAAAAAGGCTGTCAAGAGCCTTTGTTCTTTTGAACTTTAATAAGTCAAATAATCTACACATAGCTTTTTTTGTCACTGTTGTAAAAAACAAAAGCCCTTTGTCATAATCAAAATTAAGACAAGCAAATTGAATTTTCAAATAAGCTCCAAAATTGGTGCATAAGCCCCTTAGATAGAGTACTCAATCTGTTTAAGCTTCTTTTTGCTTTTAGAGCTTATTTGACAGCTTAAAATAAGCTGTCAAATAAGCCCTTGAACTTTGCCTTAAAGTTCCCCTGGTGCAAAAGGGGAACTTTAGGCTTATTGTTCTCAGCCTTTAAGCCAACTTAAGCCCAAGTATTTGGCTTATTTTAAGAGCTTATAAGCCCTAGTATAAGTCTTCAAAGTTTCAGCCCTTGATAAGCTCATTTGGTTGCTTATTTTTAAGCCCAATCTTGCCACTTGGCTATTTTCAGTTTAACTTGGGCATAAGGATTGCTTTAAGTTTGAATCTTTAGGCTTATTGGCGTTTATCCCTAAGCTCAAATTGTGTCCTAGTAACTTTTAGGTTAAGATTAGATAGTTAGTGTGCTTATTTCCCTTTTTCTTTAGCTTATGTGTTCAAGTCTTAAGAAATTTTGCCATTTTAGCTGCTGTCAACTTTAGGCTTATTTTCTAGCTTATTCTTTTGTCAAAAGCTGAAAGTGCTTTTATTAATGTTGTTTAAATTAAGCTGGTTTATAAGTTTGTAGTTTTAAGTTTTGGCTAAAAATCACTTTTTAATAAGCAAAAAAATAAGCCATGTCGTAGGGTTAGTTTTGTCTCTTTTTCTATGAGTGGTAGGGTTACCCGTTTTCACACAAGTGCAAATTTATATAAAGTTAGCCCGCCTACCCTTTAGTTTAGATTGTTACAATTTCTACCCTAGAGTTTTTAAAAATAAAAATATAAAAAGGGACTGACTATCTGGGTCACGGGTGAGCAAGACTCGAACCCGGGACCAAGCAATACATCCCCTTTATCCCACACACACTTAACCACTGCGCCCTTGGGTCTTTTTCGTTATAGACTCAAGGGCACTAGTATTTAAGTACATTTTGGCACAATAAGCCCATAAGCTGTTTAGCTTATTTTCGGGGCTTATTGCATAAGCTGGTAGGTGCTTTTCATTTTTCGTAGGTAACTTATAGTGTCTAGTATTTTGTGTAAATTTTTCAGAATTTTTTGTAAACGTTTAATATTTTTTATAATTTAATTTAGTTAAAAGTTTATTAAATTCATAATAAATACAAAAATTATCAAAAAAATATTTTGCTTTTTTAGAAAATTTTCTTTTATTCAGTAGTTTGTAGGAAAATATAAAATTTTTTCGTCAGGGTCTTTTTTCAGTAACTTTCCTCTTTCTAAAGAAAGGTGTCACGGGCTGTTCGGGTTTTTGTATCTGACTCTGTATATTTGGGTCAAGAAAAACACAGAACTCGTTTTCCGGTGCTTGTCTTTTTCCTTCCTTCGTTATTTGACCGTAGGTAGTTTAGAAGTGGACAAATTTTCCGTAGGGTTATTATTATAAGAATTTAGGGTTTTCCCCTTTGGTTACGGGTTTCGGGGTTTCGTTTTTAGTTTAATTTCATAATTTATAGGGTTTTTCTTAAAACGTTTTAGTACGTTAATATATACTTGTGACTTCTTCAACTTCCACAAACCAATTCCTTCCTTCAAACTCAAATCTGCGATCGTTATCGATTTACCATTCGCCCATGCCTAGTTGGGATTTACGGACCCTAGGGGAGGGAAAGCCTCTATATACTTGGTCTCATTGCTTGTTGGTTTTTATATCCTTATTTTTATATTTTATATTTTATTATACTATTTTTATATATGTACGGTGTGAATCCGGGCAAGATCAAGTTTTCTTTTATCTGTCATGATGGCCTCATATGTCTCTATTACTCGCCTTGCTTCGTCTAATAGAGCATGTTATTTTGGCTGTTCCTGGGATTTACCAATGCCTCTTTTGCCGCATGTCTTGTGTTTAAATGACCCTTCTGATGAAGTTGGTCCATATCATGTAGTAAGAGATTATAGGTTTCTCTTGGATCATCTTTTTGTTATGGTTTGATTTTCCCCATCTGAATAAAATGGAGGAAGTTCTTCTCTTAAACTTTGGCAACTTCATCAAAATTAAAATCTAGAATTGATCCCAATCCCAGTCTATAGTTCTTTTCCTATTCTTTCAGATCATCCTCAAACAAATTTGGTTCAGATAAATTAGTGTTCACCCGTTACCGAAATCAACAACTACATGAGCTAGTTCAAGTAATAATCTTCCCAAAATTACCTCCAGGCTCAAAATCCTCCTCCTCAGGGTTTATGATAAACTTCATAAAGTAGAGCTCTCCCTTCAAGGCAACAATAAGCTCTTTCTTAACCAACTTTTTTCCTTTCTTCATCTCATAGTCTAAACATAACTTAACCGTGAATTCATTTGATATCAAGTTTTTGTCAAATGCTAAGTTGATTTCACCATCATATGCTTCCAAACCATTCACGAAGCATGGTGCGATGTACCACTCACTAATCTCATCCGTTTCCATCCTATAGAAACTGAGTGCGTTCATTACTTTCTTTCCTTTACTAACAGCCGTGTCTTGATACTCCGAAGAGTTCTAATCTCCTGATCCTTCAATTTTGTTACTTGATATCTCAATCACATTGTCTCCTAAGCATATTTTTCTGAGACTTGAATTTGGGTCCATAATTCTTATAGAATAAGACAACATTAAAACAACCATTAGCGGGTTAGTTAAAACAAATAAAAATATCTTTTGACACTTACATATTATCAATAGACAGATAGAACTTTTTAATGCAAGCAACTTTTGTTCAAAAATGAAGAAACAATCATTCTGTTTGGTTTCAGGCAGGAAAGTACGGTGTACTTTTTGAGTTTTAAAGTTTTTATAATCTTGTATTTTTTGTATTTTTTATTTGTATTATTTTGATATTCTTAAATAACTATTGAACATGGCAAATATCAGGTTTTCAAACATACTTATCATCATATGATTTTTATAATTTTTCTTAATTCTTTTAAAAGTTTTATTTTTATTTTTATTTTTGAGGGAGTCTAAGTTGAATAAGCAACATCTAACAAGCAAGAAACAAGTATAAGTACTCATAATTTTAAGCAAACAAGGCATAAAATATTTCTTTTTGATTTTTTTTTCATTTTAATGATTATAGCTATTAATACAAGAATTCTAAAATAGGACACCCAAGGAAAAAATTCCTACATTTCCAACATTGGTCAAATTTACAATTTACGGTGTTTTGGCGGTTTGGTGTTTTTTTCTCTTAAAAAAAACTGTTTTTGTTTTGTCAAAAGGGGGGGTAGGAAAAGTTACGGCATGAAGGGGGGGGTACTTGGTAGAAGTTGGCGTACCATTCCGAAATTTGCAGAATAAACGAGTGCACAATATGCTAGTGCGGGCACTTTCTGAAGAACAATCTTGGTCAGTGTGCGGAGGAAAACTATACGACGAGTCTTGCAATATTTTTTGGTTTCGTGTAAAGTTATAATGAACTAATTCAGAATAAACTCATCCGCCGGCAACGGCGCCAAAAAATTTGATGTGTTTCAAAAGTTTTAAATTTATAATACTAGAATTACTGGTTAATAGATGGAAACACACGGGTAAAAGTATAACCCACATATGTAGTATAATCTTTTTAGGTAAGACCAGGTCGTTCCACGGGATTGATGTTGATCCCAATGAAAAGATCTTGATTTCCTTTAGCTTGTGTAAAGGTTAGGAACCTTGGATAAATCCAAAACTACTAAGATTAGTGAACCTATGATTATGATTACTACAAGTTATGCGAAACTAACTTGTATATCCTAAGAAAGAACAATATGTCTACTTATACTTTGCATTATATTTGATTGATCAATATTCTGCTAGGTTACAAAAATAACTAACTATAAGGATATTTGTAATGAAGGATTTTTCTAACTATGCCAAATAGGGTTCCTTTTAGACACTATAGGAAAAACCTTAATTGGCTTACAAATCGCGTTACAATGGTAATGCATATCCTATTCGTAATTTAGCTCAGGGCATATTCAGAAATAGCAGTACTAACCTATATTAAGACTAACAAAACACGATGTATTATAAACTAACAGTACTAACTATACTGGACTATTATATATATTGTACTGGCAGCACTAACTATTATAGCTAGCAGTACTAATAACTTAGACTATTATCTTTAAACTTTAACAGCAGCAAAATCTTGAACCAGCAAGTTATTAACTTCTTAAAACTAACATTAGTAAACTTCAGAAACCTTCAATTCCCAATAATCCTCCCCTAAACTTGATATTCACCTTGTTAATCATCAAGTTTCTTTAGTATTAGTATCTTGATCATCAGGAGGATGTATCCAAACACTCTTCTACTTTTGAAGTTGTGATCTGGTATCATTCGAGACGCTCTCTCACTTGCTAATCAACCCTTAGTCATTCTAATTTTAGCATCCTTTGAAAGCATTTCTTGAGTTAGTGGAATAGTTCTTCTCAATCATCATAGTGAATCCTACTCTAGTTTCGGAGCAACAATATATGAACTCCACATGAGTCAAACAATCTCCGCTTATCAAGTTGCATGTATGTTGATTTCTCTCCACATTTCATTTCGTATGAGCTCAATTAAATGTCTCTCAGAATCTCCCCATGTAAAAAGTCATATCCTTCTGGACTTGTTGTCTCGTATCTTTCATTTACTAACCTATGTAGATCTATCACATCTTGTCTGTCAAAATCATCAAGCATTCATGAATATTCTTGTAATCTTGGAAACTTCCATTCTGCACTGATGATTTTGTTATTAAACATTTTTTCATTTTAAAATTTGTATCTTCCAATCAACACAATATTGGATATTTGGTGGCAGAGACTTCAATATCAACTAGCAACATTCATCCCTTTGAAATACTACATCTATACTACTCTAAAACTTTCTTTTTCAGCATAATTATCCTCTTCTAGTCTTCTGTTTTTTGGGAACTTTCTTCTTTCAAATCTGCTCTTGGTCCTCTTTTTAGTGCTTTTGCTTGCTTTTTTGATGTCATTCATCTATAGGGTTTAAAGTCATCAATACCATTTTTTCTCTTTATATAACTTCTGAACTTCTTCAAAGTTCTTGTGCTTTAGTTGTTGATGAGTGTACTTACCCATATGTTTAAGGTAAGTAATCATCCGTTCCAGACCGATAGTTCTCTGTAAGGTAGAGTTTGTTCAGTATGCCTCTGCTCTTTCTGCTGCCAATTGTTTCTTTCTTCTTTCAAAGAATTTTGCTAATAATCTGGCTCTTTCTCTCTCAATGGTGTACTTTTCTTGCTCTTATGTGTCAGTCGACAGCCAGTTCATGATTTGCATCCATTCTGGCTTGAATTTTTTCATCAAACTTTTTGCTAAAGGCAGGGCACTAGTGTTCTTCTTGCTTTTGTCTTTCTTTTTGTGCTCTGTCTAACTTTGCTAACTCTTTCTCATGTAATCTTTGAGCTAACTCTGCATCACTTTCAATTTAAGCTAACCCTTGATCCCTTCTTTTTTACTTTTATTGGTTTCTCAGGTTCTTCTTCAACCAGTACACCTTTACCTTTGTCTTTTGGATCAATAGTTGGAAGAGGTTGAAGTGTTTTAGTTGATCTGTTTAGGTTAGGAAGTTCCTTATTCATATATGAGAACAACTCTTTTTTCTTTTCTTTTGGCTTTTTCATTTCCTCTTCCAACGGTGTCTGAGCACTAGTGAGAACTTAGATATATTGGGGTTATTACTTCATGGATAACAACAATTCATAATCATTAGAAAACATTTTAAAAGAGACGTTGTTGGAAAAATTTAGTTATCATTCATTATAATCAGAGTTTTTACAAAATGTAGGTCCCAAAATCTAAAATATCAAGTTTGAATGATAACAGTTCAGCCACCTTCGAGTCCATGCCACTCCGTACCGCAACTTGCTCAATTACCTGAGATAAACATGCTAAAAAGGGTCAACACAAAGGTTGAGTGAAATTCATAGGTTTGAAATGTAATAGTTAAATACAAGTTATCATAATTGGAAATGTTGGTATTGCAGGAATAATCGTTATGAAGAACATTATTGTCATAGTGAACAGTATTATCACCCTAAACTCATGAATCACATAAAGAGATAAAGAGATATTAAAGAGATATTGGGAGATACTACCCAAAGAGATATTGGGAGATACTACCCAAAGAGATATATAAGAGATATTGGGAGATATTACCCAAATAAATATTGGGAGATACTACCCAAAGAGATATTAAAGAGATATTGGGAGATACTACCCAAATAGATATTTCCATGTACCTAGGCAATAATATATCAGGATAGCATATAGTTTAGCATAACACTTGCATTCATGATTTTATAGTAGGTGTCCACAGATTTATAAGATTATGTGAGATTTACTGTGCTTTGATAAGGAATTACATTGTTTTAAGATAAATGTGTATGTAAAAAGAGTTTGTAACAAGATGTATCCCCTCAGGCGTTTATATAACATGCTAAAAACTACGCATAAAGGCTCATAAAGGTTATGAAAACTTCACCTGGATTAATGTAGATGTAATGAACTATTGCCAAAATGAAAAGCTGCGGGACCTTATCACAATCTTAACCAGGGAAGGTTGATATAGCAAAATGATAATAAACAGCCACGTTACGCAACTTGAGTAAATATGTTGAGTCTTAGGAAGATTGTACTCTAGAACTTTAGTTTAAGGTTATGTGTTTGATTGAAGAGTTTGGACTTATTGTATCACCGTTCGGCCCATCTCTTCCCCCCTCGCACCGAAGTTATTCAGTTAACGTTTGAGGAGTAGGGAACTTTAATCATAAACCAAAACTCAGTCAGAAAGTAATACCAAGTATGAAACCGACCTTACTAATGAAGATCCCTCCCCTTAGTATTGTGGTACAATATAGCTTCGGTATGATCGGGTTTTTACAGCCGTTTATTTTACTTCAATATCGGGAAATGTTAAGCACGTTCATGCATTAATTAATGTTTTGTCTGGTAATGCTTTTTGAATGTAGTTTTTATACTTTTCAAATGTGACATTTTAGACCCTAGGGTTTGGAAAATTGACAAAAGTTAGGACATGGGGTTCTTGCATTTTTACGACTTAATTATGGTCTTCAAATTTGAATGATATCATACCAAGTCAAACCTTGGACTTTGAAATAAGTGACATTAATAGACCTCTATAGTTATAACTTTGATAAAATGACACTTTTAGTCCTTTTAGTTATAAGTTTCTGAATTTTACAATTATACCCTTGCATGGATTTATACTTACAAAACATGTCCAACAATTGCCATGCAAGTCTTTTCATTTTAACACATTTCAATATAAGAACATTTATAAGTTATAATAAACTAAAATATGAAGTTTTAACGTAACACAAGTTTAATTTAATGATTCGTTAAGCTAGGAAGTATTATAACGGGTCAAATTGGGTTTCTTAAAATGAAACGCGGCGGGGGGTTTTAAGATTAAATTCTTTCATTGAACTTATCAACGCACTTATTTTAATATTATATAAGCTTATTATGGAATAGATTATAACAATAGTTTACAAGTTTAGCTCATAGTTTAAGTAAAAAACATGATGAAATTAGGGTTTCGGGTGTACGGTTTTTTTGGATCAAAGGCATAAACACTTAGGTTTGTGAGAGTTCCAAAGCTATTATATTATGATTTAGCTATTTTATCATATGAACATTATGGATGTTAATGAAAGCAGAACATAAGCTCTAGAGAACCTGTTTGGCCTTTAGCCTTGGAAAGGGCAGATTTGGGACTTTCTGGCTTCGTACGCCTAGCCATTAACGACCTCCCGGGTTTCGTTTCTTGGTTTCTTTTGTTCCTTTCTAAAACTTGAGCCCTTATTAAGATTCACTTAGGATCTATGAGAGCAAAGGATTGCTTCTTTGGAAGGGTTATAGAGGTAGAGGAAGTAGGGGATGATGAAAAATGAATGATTTAGGTTCCTTATTTTATAGTCATATGATCTCTTAAGGCTTAAGGTTTGTTGAAATCTGAGATGGGGCATATGTACAAGTGGTAGGGATGTGGAGAGAAGTTAGTTATGTGGTGTTAAGTATGGATGTAGAGCTTTGGTGAGGTGTTTTGGTCTTGGTGATGCCCGTCGGCTCAAATGCTAAGCAAAAAGGGCTGAGGCCAGTGTGCTTCATATTTGACCATGAAAAGAAATGGTACTAAAGTAGGGTGGACCTAAGCTTGCTTAAGGATTCTGAAGAGGTTCACATAGTTATTTGCATTGGAAGAATTGTCTGAAATGGGTCAAAATTGATGGTGAAGGTGTTCGGGCTGTTTTGGGGTTCAACTAGGGTTTCATAAGTTTTCAAGCCTTTAATTCGTGTATAAATGATTAAGGATAGTTAATATATGTAGCCAAGGTCTGATATAGGAAGGATTAGAAAAGATTAGCAATTGGTTGGGTTTTTTTTATAAAACAGGATTATTAGAATTGAAGAAATTGGAGGTTAGGGTTTGATTAGGGCACGTTTGGGTTTTACTTGAATTTCTTGGTTTTTATTTTGCATGCTTTTTGGATGTAGGAATGATGGATTAAGATCCTAGGGGCTTATATAAAGTATTATCATTGAGTTTGGTCATTGGTTTAAGTTAAAATATTAAAATTGAAAGAATAAGGCCGTGGCTTGGAATTAGGGTTCATATAAGGCTCGTTTTTAAGGTTTGCTAGTCTTTGTAATTCTCGTACATTGTTGAAGGATCAGGATGGTTAATGTAGATAAAGGTTTATAATCATTTTTATGGGATTTTACAATGACTTTGGTTGATGGGAGGGGAAAATAGATTGTTACCGACTTAATACTGGTTGTTAACAGTTAAAGTCTGGTTGTAATAGTTCGGTCTGTTAGTATTGAGTTAATACTAGCAGTAACCTAAGTTATGTCTGGCAGACAGTACATAGTTAGTACTGGGTTAGTGTTAGTACTGGTTTTAGTTAAGTTGTTTATGTAACCGAATAGTAATAGTTATCTAGAGATATTTAGGAGATATCTTAGGAAAGGTTATGTATTATCCTTTGCGTTTTTTGTTAAAGAACATTAGGGTTTTCCTTGGTTTGTATAAGAGGAACCTAAGCACAAGTTTAGACGTTACTTTTGAGAAATATCTATAGAAGCTAGTCTTAATCAGTATTTTAGAAATTATTGTTTCTTCTTTTACCTCCTGTGTTTAAGATTCCGCATTAACACTTGATATTTATAGTCAGTGTCGCTCATATAGTTGATTTGGAATTATCTAAGATATCTATCTTCTTACAAAGGCTAGATAATATCATAAACCAAGGACCTACAAGTGGTTTATTGCACTAAACACAACAAAATGGTTATCAGTTCACAGTCGAATCAACATAAGAACTGCTAGTCCAGGAGCAAACGATATTGAGTTTATAAGAACTTCTAAATCCTGTTTCTATGGTTGAAACATGCAAATATAAGTTGTTTGGTTTTAAACTCATCCATATCTGGTTAAGTGAAGAGTTGGGCTAGCCCACAAGTTTATGGCTCTGGGGTAAAAGGCTGTGGAATAACCATAACTAGTCCATAAGGATTATGGCTTATGGTAAAGACAAATTGCAAATCCATATTAGATGGTTGACACTTTACCAAAAAGTGGATGGTATATCAACTCACCAAGTTTCATGTACAAAGAGTTGACATGGTTATCAATTCAACCATGGAAATTTACCTTTTCTAGGTGCAAAGGCCATTGATATGCCTAGAAGTACTCTAGAACTGGGTCTCAAGGTGAATAATGGAATATCTCATTATTCCTTGTTTATTTGGCTATAAATCGGTTTGCCAAAAACCATATGGTATTCAACTCACCAATGTTTCAAGTACTGAGAGTTGAAATGGTTTTCAGTCAACCATGGACATGCACCTTTCTGGTGGCCAAAGGACTGACTACTCCAGAGTGAATGGCTAATGATAAAGAGACATCAAATCCATTTAAAATTTTCAAATGATTCACCTCTTCACAGAGAGTTAAACACACCTGGAAGGGAGTGATTGAGAATATGACTGAAACTATAATGATTTGAGGTTACATTTGTCAAGGTTGATGATTTGTGGATTGCTGAAAGAAACTTTGAAGAATAGTTGCTGCAAAGATAAAAAGAGAAGACTTGAAGTGTTGCAGATCAAGAACAACTTGAAGAATTCTATTTACAACATCCTCAGAAAGCTTAAAGTGTTTAAAGTAAAGATCAAGAATGTTTTGAAGGAACTTGAAGTTCACAAGTGAAGATCAAGTTAGGGGGAGGATTAGTTGGGGAAAATAGATTGTATAGACTTAATACTGGTAGTATAACAGTTAAAGTCTGGTAGTAAAGTTAGGTTATGTTAGTATTGAGTTCAATACTAGCAGTACCTAAGTTAAGGCTGCAGTACCTCTAGTCTATTACTTAGTTAGAGTTACTACTGGTTTTAGTCGTTCAAGTATGTTTATGTCAACACGATTAGTATAATAGTTTTCTTTAGTGATATCTTAGGAGATATCTTAGGAAAGGTATATGTATTATCCTCATTGACCGTTTGTAAAGCCTCCTCATTGCCAG
This sequence comes from Tanacetum coccineum, assembly GCA_026074375.1. NCBI lineage: Eukaryota > Viridiplantae > Streptophyta > Magnoliopsida > Asterales > Asteraceae > Tanacetum > Tanacetum coccineum. The sequence continues at coordinate 24,138 of BQNB010017300.1, read as the reverse complement.
GTTTTCCTCCTTAGTGTATAAGGAGGAACCCTATGGCACAATGTTTAGAACATACGTTTGAGAAATATCAATAGATGCATAGAGCTTTATAGTTATTTTCTGGAATTATTTGCTTTCTTCTTTAATCATGTGTTAAGATTCGCATTAACATTGATTAATTTCATAGTCCAGTGTTCTATCATATGTTGATATGGAATTTATTCCAAGTTAATCTATTGTCTTTTCAAAGGCCTAGATAGATCCTAAACAAGGACCTACATTGGTTGTGCTTATAGAATGAGATGGTCTAAAAATGAGTAAATGGGTCAAAATTATAATTAGGGTACAATTAGGGTTTTCTGGATTCGTTTCTTGGATAATTGAGGTAGAATGATGAAATGATATGGCAATATCGATTCAGAGGATCGTTGTAATTTACTGTTGATTATTAACGTAATTTCAAGTTAATTGGTTTAGGTTCTGCACCACCATTCGCGATAAATACAACTCTACACAGAACGGCGATTTAATGGTTTAGCACATTATAGCCTTCAGTTTTAGGGCTTCAGGGTTTTGAATTAGGGTTTTGAGTGTTAAAATGTGTATGAAAGCTTATGAATAGAATAATTAGGGTTTACACATTGTATATTAGTGTTGTATCTTGCACACAAGTGTATGGTAGATATCAATGAGAATGAAAATGGAGGTTAAAACGGCTAATTTTGGAGATCTTGCTTAATGGATTGTACAGTGAACTTTTTGTGACTTGTTACTTTTGACTGTAAGAGATTTTATTATTTAAAAATGAGATGTTATATTTATTGTAAATGAGTTTTATTAGACTTGGCATTCACTTGTTAGATGTGATAATCTTTTCTACTCGGATTTAGTGCGGATTTTTAGAGGCTTACGATAATGGTTTATTTGCAAATACCAGCCCACGTTTTGAGTTATAACGTCACGAATGATATCAATGAGAGGAATAATGTACTTGTAAAAATTGGAATATTCTAATATGACCTTGATTATTTGATGATTGCTTGACATATATGAAGAATAGGGATTGTCATAGATAGGATGTGTGAGTCTTTACTTTAGTTATGACATATGAGATATTGAAGTAATGTTATAAAAGCGAATTAAAAAGTTCCCCGTATAAATACTTATGGATAATAGTAAAGTTGTTTTGCATTTGAATGAAAATCTGAGTTGTTATATAGCGAAGGGTAGATGGTGTCAAGTAGAGTACTAACATTCACAAGAAACACTGGACAGCACTTACTTTTGGTCTAGCAGGATAACTTGATCAGCAGTACTACCACCTCTTTCACCACCTACCCTTTGTCTTACACAATTCACTTCTAAGACAGCCCCATCAGTCAGGTTTACGCTCCTTTATTTTATCATATCCTCCGTTTGGATGCATCCTCACCAAAAATCTGTTCAGTCATCAGGACTGAACCATACCCGAAGTCTCAACTCTGCCTTTAAACAGTCTTCTCTTTTTATAGGTTATGGATGTACTTGCACCTTTTATCTTCTTTTTAGCCTATTGGACCTTATTTAATCTGGTTATCACTCTTGTTTGAGGCAAGTCTTTGTTCCTCTAAAGGCAAGAAAGAACCCTTTTTGTCAATGAGGTACAGGTTTCCATCAATTCCTGAATTAGTTCCATTCTACCCTCATCACTTCCAGGTGTGTTACCTCCTGAGAGAGGTGAATCATAGGATGTAGGTGGTACAAAATCCATCAAATCATCATGATATTCCATATTGTCCTCTCCACATCCAGATGTGTTAACTTCTGAGAGAGGTGGGATCACTGCACATTTTAATGCAATCTCAGGCCTAGTCTGAGCATCTGCACCCCCCAATGTGGTATCTTGGCGCCTGGGTCTGTCACCTGAACTAATTTCATGAGAAATAGGATCATTAGACATTTCCGTGGATTGGGTCTTAAGGATGTATGCTGCAACTAAGCTTACGAAGCATTCAGTTTAGTGATTAGCCCCTTTCCACACTGCCAACACCCTCTTTACTGTTGAACGACTCATCTTGCTGCATGATTAAAGGCACACTAGTCTGAGGTAATCGTAGTGACTTTTTGGCTCTCCTAAGGTTTTTGAGGTATTTCATTGTTTTCTTTGATATGTAACTTATTCGGAGATGGGAGTATTTGGTCTTCAATGCTGTGCCTTCATATATTTGAAGATTCATCGGGGAAAAATGTGAGGTGTTTCAGTTTTGAAGTGGATTTAGTTTGAGGTTCTAAAACATTTGGTTGTGAGGTAGAGGGTATGGGTTGGGGTTTCAGGGGGTATTGCTGAACCTTCACCCTCAGGTGCTTGGTTTTGCACCAACATGGAGTCAAAAAGTGGAGTAACTTTTCCTAAAATTTTTTTACTTTTCCTTGCCATATTAGAGAAAACCTTTTTACTGTGTGTAGGTGTCTCATAAGTATCATTAAAAAGGTTCTCGTAAATATTTAAGCCTTAAGGGCTGGTTATTCAAAAAGAGTGTAAAAAAACCTTAGATACATTAAAAATCGTTTGGGATCCCAAGTTCCTCAACATACCATTCAATATAATTATTAGAAAAATAAAATTTTTTTGACCCCTCTTGTAAACATTATAAATGTGTGAAGCCATAATTAGTTGAAAATTGATTCCCAAGCAGTTGATTTGATATCTTATACAATGAAGGATGGTATGTATCAGAAATTTCTATTGAGGTGAGAATGAACCTTTTTGAAAAGTAAGTTTTATAGAAAGCTGTTCATATCCCATCAAAGGAATGGATTTTCAAAAAACTTCAATCACTTTCCGTTAGGAACCCCCCATAATACCATCAACATCATTAAACCAGCAAGTCACTTTCTCACTTGATGATTCTGTATGAACCACAAGCCTTGCCATCAACAATAGCATGTATTTGCTTCACTGAATTGACTGTTTTGGAAGTGGCAGTATTCCAAAACTGTTCAATGTAAGAAGCATAGATAGTGGGACTTACAGTGCTGAGCCATTAATTGATTCGAACATGTTACGAGAGTAACGTCATATCTGATGGAAAACTCATGTTTCCTTTCTTCTTACAACAAGCAAATCATATTATGTTGATCGATAAACTTCAAATCCGCCATTATAGGGACTTAATTTATGAGGGGAGGTTCTGGGTTTAAGTTCGTTGATGAGAGTATGAGGTTTGGCTAAAGTTAATTGAGATAGTATTAAAGAGAGCTTAAGGAGTGGTGATGGACGCCGATGAATAAAGTTGAATCTCTTATCTTGAAGTAAAACTTATAAAAGAAAGAGAAGATCAAGAATGATCTCATATAGACCGATATAGCGCAAGTTGGTGGCTGGAAAGATTTCAACGGTTCATAATTAATTAATGAAATGGTTATGCCTCGAACAATATAACGGATAACAAGCAGCTCAGTACTAAATTTAGCTCAGTTAGTACTATTCTTTTTGTCTAGTGCCCACCAAGGGCGAATCCTCTCTCCGGACTCCCGAGTGAGATCCCCCCCAACCCCCCAATAAAAGCCCCCACCAAAATTAAGTACTAACTTTTGTACATAGTTTCGATCCAGCAGTACTCGTACAGTATAAAACATATGTCTACAGTTACTGTGAAGAGATATCTAACAGTATTAACTTGTATTCAATAATTTACAACAACATGCTCTATTCATCACAAGGCACACTTAGAGGAAAAGACTAGATTTGACATGTGAGAATTCATGAGATCCATATTTATGCATAAAACCCATGAATAAAAGTTAAGAACTGTTATCCAACTGTACCTCGCGCATCGCTCTCACCGCGCTCACACCTCAAACAATAAACTTCTACAAGATAAGTGCTAAGCAATTAGAAAAGTTAAACTGCTAAGCTTTGTAGGAAGATCTGTAACATTGTGGTCTGTGGTGGACAGTCTTAATCGCTTGATCAAATTCTTCTTATAACAATCTTGATGAAATGGTGCCTTATCTCTTATTTGGGCTTGGTTTTGAGTGTGAAATACTAGATTCTTCACAATACAAATGGTGCTTTCATTATCAATGTAAATCTTGGTGTTCATGAAATTGAATCCATAGTCAAGCATCTGATTTTGGATCCATAACACATGGGTCCACGAGGCAGTAGCAGCATCAACATACTCTGTTCTGTTGTTGAGTTAGTACTATAGTCTGCTTCTCGCTCACTCTTCCATGACAATCAAACTCTTGCATAATATTGACCGCTCCTGTTGTGGATTTCTTGTCAAGGTAGCTCACCAGCCTAATCAATACTTTTCTAAAATGCTTCCAAGTCAAATGGTGAATCCCTAGGATACCAAAGGCCCAATTTAGGGTTAACCCTTTAAATATCTAAAGATTCTCTTCACAACATTAAAGTGTGAAGCTTTTGGTGTAACTTGGAACCTTGCACAAGCACAAACAGCAAACATTATGTCTGGTCTAGAAGCTGTTAAGTACATCAATGATCTATATAAGTGTACATCCACATCCTTAGCTTCTTCATCTTTTACCAATGCCTTGTTTGTCTCCATTAGAGTGCTTGCTGTCTTTACTGAGGCAAAATTAAACTTTTTCAAAATCTCAACCATATATTTATCTTGGCTGATAAATATCCCATCACTCTTCTGTTTAACCTGAAGTCCCAAAAAGAAAGAAAGTTCTCCCATAGAACTTATTTGGAACTTATTATGCATCAATGTTTCAAATTTATTACTCATATGTTTCTTGGTTGATCCAAAGATGATATCATCAACATAAACTTATACTAGCAGGATATCATCTTTATGCCTTTTAATGAACAAAGTTTTATCAATTTGACCCCTGTGAAAACCATTATCCAGCAAATAAGTTGATAATGTCGCATACCATTCTCTTGGGGCCTGATGTAGTCTATAGAGAGCCTTTTCTACCTTGTAGACTTTATCTGGAAAGTGTGGACCTTCAAAACCAGGAGGTTGACAGACATACACCTCCTCTTCTATCTTTCCATATAGAAAAGCACTTTTCATATCCATTTGGTAGACTACAAAATCTTTAAAGGAAGCATAAGCCAGAAATAATCTTATGGCTTCAATCCTTGCAACTGGTGCAAAGACTTCATCATAATCTATACCTTACTCTTGAGTATAACCCTGAGCGACCAGTCTAGCTTTGTTCTTCACCACTATTCCTCTTTCATCTTTCTTATTTCTAAAAACCCATTTAGTACCAATTGCTAATTTGTCTCTAGGTAAATCAACTAAGGTCCAAAATTTTAGCAGTTTAAATTGTAGAAGCTCATCCTGCATTGCTTCCACCTAGCTTAGATCTTTTAAGGCTTGAACTGGTTTCTTGGGTTCCATTTGAGATAAGAAACAGGCAAACAGACAATTCTAAAAATCTTTGTGATTTGTTCTCCTGAGCTTGTGACTGAGGAAATCAAACCATGTTCTTCAGTTATCTTGGTCATGTTTCTTGTCTGTACATGAGTCTTTAAACTTCCAATCACTTGATCTTCAGGATGATCTTTATGAAATTTGGTGAAAGAAGTATCAGGGTCTGAATAAGATGAAATTACACTATTCATATCAACCTCTTCTTCTAAATCTTCATCATCATAAGCATTTCCAAAGATGCCAGTATTATCCATTGAAGACACATTTGGAATAGGTGGAAGGGTAAATGCATTTTTGAAAGGAGAAAATCGTTCAAATAGATGTTCTTCAAATTCATTAGCAGTACTAACAGAAGGTCCAGTAGTATTAACTAGTGGTGATGGAACAACATTATCAAATGATGGTCCAGCAATACTAACTGGTGTACTAACAGTATTAATACTGTTAATACTGTTAGTGTGTTCAGACTGCATTTCCCTTTGATTCAGCCTTTCAGACTCACTTCTTGTATCTTGTGTATCCTTTTCATTTTTATCAGAAGCTCCTCTTTCATCCACTTCTGTAGGCTTCATTCCATCATCCCCTTCACTATCCTTAGGACCTTGAGAGATTAATGGATTAGTTGTGCATAAAGGCATTATGATGTACTCTTGTTCAAGTTCTTTTTCCTTTTGAGCATAACCTGTAACAATGTTATCTTTGGTTCCTGTAATATCATTAGTTTGTTTTCCTGTAACAACTGGCACATAGTTCATAGATATTGTCAAAGATTCAACCTGCTTATTTTTACAAGCTGCTTGAAGTAGCTTTTGATTTTAGTAGCTATTTTAAAACTTTTATAAGGTTTGTCAATTACACAAATTTATATTTCATTATTTTTTTATTAAGAAAATTAAATATCCGTAAGCTTTTATAGATTTATGAGCCAAATGTAAAATAGGGTTTAGAGATATAACTTGTGTCTTGCATTCCTCATAACAATCGATACTATTATAGAGTGTGTTGGAATTCATTCTACGATTAATGCTTGAGCCCCAAGTAACAATTTAATTAACCAATACATACTAAATTACTTTGACGACATAAATAACTTTGATTAACAATTAGTTTGACTAACATAAATTACTTTGACTAACATGTAAAATAGGGTTTAGAGATATAACTTGTGTCTTGCATTCCTCATACGATACATAGGAGTGTATAGACTATTTTAGAAAATGGGCTTGAGCCCAATACATACTAAATTACTTTGACTGACATAAATTTTTTGACTAACATTTTTACTTGACCAAACTTAATTACTATTGACTAACATTCTCGTAGTTAGGCTAACGTAATGTGACGACCTTTTAGCGGTCAGTCGTCCCATGTGGCAATTAAAGGGGGCGACATGGTAACACCATACGTCGACTCGAAGCAAGACCTGGTTCATCCAACTTTGACCATGTTAGGTAGGGTCTTCTGCACGACCTTTGCATTTGGAGGAAAGATTTTGTATAAATTAAAATTAAACTATTTCTTTTTTATTTTTATTTAAAAAAAAATAGACAATTCCCCCATTACTATAAAATCTCACTTTTTATTCATTTTTAGCACACAACACTTAACACTTTTTATAACTTTCATTATCTTTTTTAAAATGGCTTGTTCGTTAAACTCAACGACGATGAAATCCAAAGTTTGGTTTCAAAAAACAAATTGAACGAGATATGGTTCATCAGAAAGCGAATTCTTGGGATTTAGCCTTGCAATTTGATTATGCATGCACAACTAAAGAAGATCTTAGAAAAGCATACGAGAAACTGTAATCCATTCCACAAGAGAAGCGTGCTTTGATCGGGGGACACTTTCTTAAAAGAAGGTTTGGTAAAGATAGAGCTAAATCTTTCTATGTACAGAAATGCGACAAAACTAGAAAAAACAACATGAATGCTAAGTTAGCATGGATACTTGGAAAAATACAACATCCGACTCAGAAAACCCATATTATAGGTGGTTTCGTCATCAAGACACATGAGATTGGTGATGTATACCCTTTACTTGCGGAAAAAGAGTTACATCAAATTACTCTAGAGAAGAAGCCTTAAGAGAAACACTAGAAGAAAAAGCAATGAATGAAAAAGCACAGGAGGAGAAGATTAGGCAAAAACAAGCTGGGATGATGTGAATTACTTATTGGAATTTTTTTTTTTGGAGGGTGGTGTTGACGAGAATTGATTCATATTACGAGTCATCAGATTAATTAAACTAGAAATTTTTTTGTGTAATGTTGTTTTAATTTATGTTTACATTTAAAGTTTGTATTTTAAATTCATTATTCATATTTTTCAAATTTTGAATTCCAACGGCTAGTTTTTCGTTATAAATACCCTCACCATCTCCTATTATATCACCACAACTTCTTATCCAACTATCCAGATGGATTCAATTTCTCTAAGAAATATCCATGGGAACTACCAGTCTGAATTATAGATGATTTTGACTCCATTGACACTGTTCGCGTTTTGTCTAGTAGGGCACAAGTTGAACCATCTCCATATCACCCAAATCCAGTTTACCATAATACCCGGTTCTCGCGAGTGTTGTTGAGCTCTCTAATAGCTAATGTTGTTGAACCATCTTCCTCAACCCCAAAACCTAGTTATGATAATATTTCGGTCTGTGGGTCTTGTTCAGCGAGCCAAGACTGCTTAAAGAAAATGTACTTATTCTTGATCCAGATGGGCTTTATGTCGGACACCACAAGAATATATGCAGAAAGTTTTGTTGAGGATGGGGTGAGGATTTGATTTTGATCAGTGGGGCGTGGCGGTAGCGCCAACTTAACTATGTGAATTCTTTTGGTGGCCCTGTAACTGGATGTTTACTTGGGAGACATGACAACTTCTTTAAATGGAAAACTTGAACAAGTTGTTGAAATAGTGAATTATTGTTCTCCGAATGCTCTTGGAGATTTAAATGTGACTCTGAAAGATCTATCGGGTACAGTACCTGGAACAATACACTGCAAAGTCCTTGATGTGAGTAGTTATGAAAAGGATATTACAGTAGGAGCTTCTATGATACTTGTCAATGTCTCAGTTTTTACTCTTAAACATTACAAAAAGAAATGTGGTTGAGGTTTTCCGTAAGGATACGGTTTCATTAGCTTAACATTATTGTCAAATCAAGACCGAAGAAGGCAAAGCATAAAAGTCAAATCAAGATAACCTCCAAACTGGGGGGAGATTGTTAGCCTTAGAAATATTAAAGTCAAATAAGAATGTAATCTGTTATCTTAGTCGTTTTGCAATAGGCTAGTCGAGTTTAACGTCTTGGATTGTAATCTAATACTGTTTATGTTTTGGGCTCTTAGCCCACCAAACACCAAGCCTGGCCCAAGTAAAGAAAGTCCACGAGCTATCCATGGCCTTGGAGTATAAGTACCATCCTCCTAGCTTGTTTGGAGGGTGTTGGTTTTCATTTGTTTCACATAGTGATAATCATACCACTCTTTTCCTCTCTTTAATATTCTTTTTATTTCCATTTCTTTTCTTATAGCTTATTCTATTTGGCTTGTTATTATGCTTATTTGGTTGTGATATGAGTTAAGTTTGTGGATAATTAGAAGCAAATGCAACCAACCATGAGTGAAACATCAACAAATGAATCATCATAACATATAACCATAAACCAATTTAGTTAACCCTAAGAATCATCAACTCAACCCACAACCATTTTAATCACAAACAAAGTTAACCAACCCTTTTTATAAACCACAAAATTATAAACCAATTCAAGAAACCTTGAAAATCATCCAGTTAACCTTAAAAATTATCAACTCAATTTCAAAACTAATTTAATCACAAAGAAAGTTAAATAACCCTTCTTAGAAATAACCAAAATCATAAACCCTAATATAGGAAAACATATACCTTCTTTAGAAACATAAAAAATAGCCACCAAACACTAAAACCACCATCATCAAAGAAACCCCCTTGTCTCATCTCTTATTGCAGTAACAGAGGGTGTCAAAACCCATAAAAGCAAACACTTGCATAAATCTCTTGATAATTAATAAGGGATTTCAAAACCCATAAAAGCAAAAAGTTGCTTAAAGCACCCGCTAATTGCATGTTTTAATTTTAAAGAGAGAGCGAGCGAGATAAAGAGGTGGGTGAGATCTGGTTTTAAAGAGAGAGAGAGAGCGAGTGAGATAGATCTGTTAAAAGCGGATTGAGGTATATGTTTTGTGAGGTGGTAGATCGGGTCGGGGTAGGTATGAATCAGATATACAGCTGGTTCGGTCAGAGTTCATGGTTAATGTGTGTGTTGTAAGGTGGGTGGATTGGGTCGGGTATGGATTGATACACTGGAAGGTTTTTGCCGGTGTTCCTGCCGTTTGTATAGTTTTATAATAATTTTCTATCGTTGATAAAAAGAAATAGTTTATGAAAAACATAATTACTATTCTTTTAATTTTTTGTTTTGAAAAATAACAATTTATTGAAACACTTTAGTGCTCTTGTTGAGGTATCTTCGGTTAGTGCTCTTGTGGATTCGCTTGTTGTGGCTATTCCTTTTGATGACGGGTCAGGGCACTCTTTGGAAAACACTTGATATTGAATAGTATGGGAAGTCGCCTCCCAGTGTGAAACGGCAATTTTTTTTATCACATACGAGTATTGCCCTAGAAGGGGTTTAAGGTCTCTAAAAACAGGTCATTAGGTGATGATTTCGTTTAGGTTAGTCGCAAAAAGGGTAATGGGAAGGCTGATAAGACTCGACTTGTAGATGGTATTAGGTTGTCTAAACCTAAACCAAACTTTGTTTACAGGCCTGTTCAAAAAACGCAAGGTGAGAATTCTATTATGGTAAATAAGGCTACGTCTTCTCTTAATGCTACAAAGGATGCTCCTACACGGTCTTCTATGAATAATTGTAAATCTACTTATCACAAGGATGATATTAATGTAATTCATTTAAGGAATTCATTTGATAAGCTTATTGATGTGTTAATAAAGCTTTAAATTTCTAATACTAGTTTTAACCGATTTCCAACTAACACACAGGTAAAGTATAACCCCCGTTTATAGCATAGATTTAGAACCAATCAGGTGACATAATGTCACTGAGCTTGTAAAATTTTGACAACTCCTTGTCAGTAGCTTTCGTTTCATATCCTTGATTATAATCGTTCTCATATGGATCCACAATGCTGCATTTCATTTGCCACACTCCGTCACTCTCAACCTTCCTAGTGGAATTATCAGCGTAACTTGGCATCCAATCATTATGTTGCAACGATATTGGTAACGATCTAAGAAAAAGCAAACCTATTTTTCTTCCATACACAAATTTTTTCTAAATTGGTTAAGTGTTTCCTCGAAGCCGCAGGTTGTTTTCGGGGGGGGCTATGAGGGTTATCGCAATCCAAATATTTTGCAAATCTTGGGTCATAAAATGGCTTTCCATTCTCATCTCTTTCCTCGATGATTTCTTCATAATCATCGTTTTCTTTCTCCTCTTGCTTGTTCTTGACGGCGGCAATAGGAAATTTTTAGAGACAGACACCGTCGAAAGTGGAAGTAGTTCCTTTGATTGTATTTATAATTCCTCCACAAGTATAAAGAAATCTTCACCTACAACTATTGGCACATCCTTGTCCATGGGTATATCCAGAATCAAGAATCTTGCTAGAATTATGGTTACACCAACTTGGCATAAGACATCCCTAAGGATTCCCATTGGTTTGCTTTTGAATGATCTAACATTTTGATTTTATCCGCTATAGGTTCAGCATCCTGATGTGTTTCAAAAGCTTTAAATTTATAATACCAGAATTACCGGTTAATATATGGAAACACACGGGTAAAAGTATATTAACTTCCAAAACTAACAGTAGTAACTTCAAAAGCCTTCAATTCCCAACAATTGGATATTCTAAGAAAAAGTCGATAATATTACGAAAAGGGATTTATCTTATAGACTGTCACGGATCTAAAGATAATGATTACGATTCAAGATATAAAGGAATGTTTGGTTGGGAAACAAAAGTGGAGATGGATAAACTTGGATAGATAATTGGTTCATGAATTTAAGTATAATCAATTAAAGAAATGGTTAGTTTACTTAAAAGATCGTCTACTTGTTATAATCAGAAATCCTTTCGGCCTTTACTTTTGATTATAAAAATGCTTTAAGCTTAATTCAAGTTAGGAAATAACAAATATAAACTTTCTTAACCAAGTTCGTTAGACATATGATTAAGCATTAAACCTTTTTATACTCGGGTTAATAATCATTTTTTTAGCCAATCCTCACAATGCTAAAATCTAGTTGTCATAGACAAACAACTTGGAAATCAAGCATATAGCCAGAGTCTTTCGACCTATATCTGGACTAGTATGATGATCAAATAGTTATTAAAGAATTCGGGTATAAAAACATCAAGATTATATTTAGTAAATTCCAAAATTCAACAGTTTATCCAAGTTTAATCCATATCACCCATATATTCCCTAACCAAACATGTTAGTCTACTCCGTATTGATTAGAACAACACACAAAACAAGTATGATTGATTCAAAAGTCATGATATAGAAATAGAGAAACATGTTCATACCAAAATTAAGTAGCAAATAATGCTCCTGCATACAAGGTTTTTCTTCGAACGGAGATTACAACGATTTTGCAAATTCAACTATAGTGACAATAAAAACTTCTAACACCACCTTCTAAGATCAAATAGTACTTCCCTTCCACTAAAACCTGGAATATGATGAAGAACAAGATTTGTTCTTCAACAATTCCCTAACTATAATTCCCTAACTAGTGATTGTAGATGTAGTGAAGAGAAGAATGATTGAATTGATGCTTTGAAGAGAAAATTTCGTCCTCTATTTATAGCTAAACTCTCATCATCAGTTGGAGTAGTTGGGCAAGCCAAGAGTTGCTCAATAATGGCAATCATAATGATTTTTGTGTAACTATCAGGAAAGTGCGCCGCACTTCAGAAATTATGTGCCACACTTGGTGCTGAATTAAATGGCATTCATTTCATTTAGAAGTACGCCGCACAAAATAAATTATGCGTTGCACTTTGGCTTTAATCATTAACTCCTCCTTGGATTCTCTTCTAGATTCTTCTTGTAACGACCGTTAGTGCAATAAACTGGATTTCTTTGCATCGTTAGTCCTTTTCTTCATTTTTGGTCCTGATATGAATATTACACAACAAACAAGTAAACTTTGCAATATTTCATGCGTTAACGTATATATTTAGTGTATTTTTTAGGGATATTTTATGTATATTTGGAGCGTTATCAAATCCCCCATACTTAGCTTATTGCTTGCCCTTAAACAATCAAAGCAAAAGAATTTCGTTTGGTAAAACAAATTTATGATCACAAGCATAGATAACGCGACAAAGCAACTCACAAATTTTTATAGATAAGATTCTTTTTCACACTCTCTCGATTTGGTAAAATAGATAGTAAACGGAAGTCACTCATACGCGCAGTCATGAAATGTTCAAATTACCATAGGCTTGTACAAGAAACTAAACTTCACCGACATGGCGTAAGCACCAAACATAAACATCAAAATAGGTAATACTATTTAGTGATAATACTTATTATTTGTAGAAAAAGGTTTATAAGTAAATCATAATCCACTTTATCCGTAATTTAACCAACTATTCTCTCATATCATCAATTTTTTTTGATTCACTTCACATGGGGGAAACTTGCTTTCCCCCCATAATTAAGATAAGCACACTTCTTTGCATATATTAGCAACATTTAAGTTCTTCAATTCGGACGGATAAAATTTCAGATAATTTAATTAAAAATCTTCTCGAACAAAATTATTGGTTACTTATATTTATATTTTTATCACCTCTTAATCAGTAAAATGTTTATAACACGCGAACGTATTCCTACTACGGTCTCATAAAGATTTCAAGCACAAGTTCTAGAATTAACAAATTACCAGCACACTCATAAAATTTAAATCGATACCAATACTCCAGAAAAGGCGACAAAACTAACAATTAAAAGCGTAACGAAGAGATATATTGTGCTAATTGCTCACTCCTTAACTCGAGAAAGCTAAAGATAAAAAAATCATTTTAGGTATCAAAAATGGATACCTGGATCCTTATGATCTAATCCTCACAATTTTTTAGGGTAAAAATATGCTAGTAATGTTATCAATCTAGAGTCAGGTTGCTTGAATGTGATCAATAAAATGTTATTTATAAAAATTTTCTTTAAAAATTTTCCTTAACTTTTCAGAATTTTTCTAGTTTATCTCCCCCCATACTTAATATGAGCATTGTCCTCAATGTGAAAATATTATAGAGAATAGATAAAATGGAAAAGTGAAATAATACTTTTCAATTGTGATCGATATTCTAAATCTTTTCTTTGCGCCAATTCGTCTCGCGCCTTTTCTTCCTTTTCCTATTATGAATGTAGACATTGCATTGCACACGAAAAGTAATAATATTCCTAATAGATTAATAATATAAAGTATGATAATATTGTTTTAATGCCAACAGAGGCATTTTAGACACCATAATAATAATAATAATAATAATAATAATAATAATCTTTTGAAAGAAATTGTTTTCAGAACATAAGTGACCCAAAACATGCGGTCACACAACCAACTTGTGCCAACTCGATACTACTTATTATCATCCTGCTGCTGCTGAGACTGTGGTGGCAGAAGCTGGTACTGCTGATAGTACTGGTCATACTATGGCTGAGCATAGCTAGGTGGGTTATAGGCTCCCTGCAGTGGAACACTATAAACCCTAGCCATATGTTCAAATACTCCATGATACCTGTCCTAGTGATATGACTGCCTATACTTCATCCGCTCTATCGCATCATGTCATATCTCTATCCTATCCATCCTATCATATAAATCCTGTATAGATGCTCTTGGAGGTCTAGGAATACCAACTCTAGGCACACCCAGCTGTGGATCTTCTGGAATAAGTTTACCCTCAGAGTCGATCAAATCTCTAAGTGTAATCGTATCCAGATCTTTACAGTAAATTGGAGCATCTAAACTCCTTACCACATCCTCTGTCAACACCCTGCACTTCCTAGCAAGCTTTGAAATAAACTGACCACAACAAATTTGACTCTCTTTCTGAGTCCCAACTCCTTTCCTCTTCATCCATTTCGCAATCACCCAAGCTACATTTGCATACCTATTTTGGTGTCTAGCATCAAACATACTCAGAAGCCACAAATCATTCTTCTGAATCTTGTCATACCGAGTCATCCTTTGACACAAACCATAAGTGATCATTTTGTGGATCACCCTCAAAATTAGGTTCCTGATAGTAGAAGTATGACTCCTAGACAAACCAAGATTATCCTCTCGACTAATGCTTAACCAATAATCCTGAGCGTTAAAATTATCATCATTATACAAACCTCCTTCAAAGTAAACATTAAAACCTTCTTCCTCTAGCTCAACCGCTTGATATAGTCCTAACCTTCGAGCAAACTCCAATAAGGTTAAATTGTGAGCTCGTCCACCCAGTCTAAACTTGATAATCTTCTTCGACTGCAATTCATCATCAGCACACACTTCATCAAACTCATAAGTAGAATAAAACTCATGGAAAAGCTCGGCATAAATTGGCTCATTGATATTAAAAGCTCTAATCCAAGCCACTGAAGTAAATATCTCTTCATCCGATCTAGCTTCACGCAACCTAATTCTTAACATGTCATCAATCTCTCCATCATAACCCATTCGGTTTAGCACATCCCAGTTCACAACACAAGGTGAGTAAATGTGTCTATGAAGTAATTGAGCCAATTTAGTGTTGTACCTAGACTTAGCTTCTCGGCTACATCCTTCCTATAACAAAAACTCATGGTGAACTTGCGGAAGTAATAGTTCTTCTACTGTTTCGTGTTGTCTTGGGTGTTTGGATCTTGATGATCTGACCTCATTATCGTGTGTTCCTTGGGTCTAAACATAAAAAAACAATAAACAATAAAGTTATAGTTATGTTAGAAATGATTTAGTACGATTAGTGAGTGTTTTGATAGTTTTAGGAACATTCTGTAACTTTCTGATGTTAAATGTGCGGCGAACTTCCTTGAAGTGTGGCGTACTTTCTAGAAAATAGGCAAAGTGCGGCGGTTTTGAGGCAAAACCGGCATACTTTCTGGGCTAAAAATAATAATTCGGATTTTTTTATCATTTTCAAATAATAATTTTAATCATAAATCATAATATGAACAATGCACTTTTAGATTTAATCAATATCAAAATCAAATAAAAAATAAAAAAATAAAAGTCTCCAATCAAATAAAATAGAAAAATTATAATAAAAATATCAATAATAAAATCCAAAATATTAATTATAAAAAACTAAAATAAAAAAATAAAAAAAAATATAATAATGAAACTACAATAAATTCAAAATAAAATATAAAATATTAAAAAAAATTAATCAAAATTTAAATAAAAAATCATAAAAATCCATAAATAAAAATTAAAAAAATTATATTCAAAATAAAAAATTCATTAAAAAATAATTTAAAAAAATCACAAACATATATAAATAATAAATCATAATAAAAAAATAAAAAAAAATTCTATATCTTAAATATATCAATTATTCATTATCATAAAAAAAAAAAAAAATATAAAATTAATAATAAAATAATTCTAAAAAAAATAAAATAAATAATCATCATATAAAATAAAAAAAAAAACAAAAAAAATTATTCTAAATAAAAATAAAAAATAAATAAAAAAATATTTAATATCAAAAATTAAAATCATAAAAAAAAAATCATAAAATATTATTAAAAAAAATTATAAAATTATAATAATATAATAATCATAAATATTAAATATAATTTAAATTAATTTCAACATTATCTATAATATAAAAAATTAAAAAAATTATTTTATAAAAATTCAATATCAAAAAAAATTTAAAAACAATAATATTAAATTTATTAATAAATATATTAAAAATCAAAAAAACTATCATAAAAATATAAAATGAAATCAAAGAAAAAAAAAATAAATAAATCTTCATATAAATCAATAAATAAAAAATAAAAAGTATAAAAAATCTAAAAATATAATAAAATAAATAAATAAAAAAATAAATGAAATAAATAGAATATAAGAATATCAAAAAAAATAATACATTTCTATAACAAATTATAAAAAGTAAAAAAAAAATAAATCCAAAATAAAAAAAATAAAAAAATAATAATAATTAACATGATTAAAAATCCAATATCATAAATAAATAATGAAAAAATAAAAAATAAAATAAATAAAATATAAATCAAAAATAAAAAAATTCCAAATTCTAAAATATTTAAAATAAATAAAAAAATAAAAATAACATCATAAATAAATTAATAAACATTTAAAAATAACAATAATAAAATCAATATTATTATATATTATAATAGAAACAATAAATCAAATATAAATAATAATTATAAAAAAAAATATCATATATAAATACATAAAAAAAATATTTAAATTAATATAAATCAAAATCCCATCCAATAATAAATCACAAAATTTCACCAAATATATAATCAAATACAAACAAAAACTTCCCAATAAAAAAAATTATAATAATAAAATATCCAAAAAAAAAATTTAAAGATTTCATCTAATTCTATAAAAAAATAATATCTTTAATATCAAAAAAATTTAAATATATAAATATCATAAAAGATATAATCAAAATTTAAATATAGATTAAAACATATAAAATTAAAAAAAAAAATAAAATTAAATTAAAATCAATAAATAAAAAATAATAAATTATAAAAATTAGTTAAAAAAAATTATTCTGCCAAAAAGAAAAAATAAATAAAAAAAAAAAAAATCAATATATTAAAAAAATAATTAATAATATAATAAAAAGTCTATATAATAAATTAAATCAAAAAAAAAAATTAAAATAACAAAAATACATTAATTTATATAAAAAAATATTAATTTATAATAAAAATATTATAAAAAAATAAAAATAAAAAACATGATCACATAAAATCAAAAATAAAAAAATAAATATAATAAAAAAAAAAAAAAAATAATTATAAAATTTATAAAAAAATCCTCTAAAATAATCAAAAAAACACATCAATAATATTAATAAAATAAAAAATATAATAATAATATATAATTCATAATATAATAAAAAAAAAATTTAAATATAAAAAAATATAAATTACATAATAATCAAAAATAAATCAAAAAAAAATTTAAACAAATCAAAAAAAAAATAATCAATCAAGTTAAAAAATCAAAAAATAAAAAATTTCTCTATCTCCAAAATACAGGTTTATAAATACAATATAAAACCCCCACCCAAACTAATCCCAAACCACCTCTCCCAAACCAAACATCACTCCGCTATCCGCAGACACCCCCAATCCATCACCTCGTCACTCACCACAACATCAAATATTTTTCACCTCACGCATGCATGAGTTAAACGACTCCTAAATATCATAATTCTAAGGGTTAATTATTCATATAAAACATGGATTAAGGCTTTCCTAATCTAATTATACTTAACCCTAATAATCAAGAAATTAAACAAATTAATGATAAGTATGTCTAAGGAATGAAATCAACATACCCTAGGCATGATTAGAAGGTTGATGGATTGATTTTTGAAAATTTTCCTTTGTTTTTGTCAGAAACCCAATGGTTTTGTGTTTGAGGGTGTGTGTTTTTTTTATAATGACTCAGAATCGTGTTTGGTAAGTTTATTTATGGAAAATTTTTCTGAAGTGCGGCGTACTTTTCCCTTTTTTTAGAGATTATATATATATATATATATATATATATATATATATATATATATATATATATATATATTACTGATTACACAATCTTACATTATACGCATAATTTAAACATAATCTCAATCCATCACATTAACTTAATATTAATATATCATATATCGGATTAATATCCGTACATCAAATGTAATCCATTATGGATTTATACATATGACTTTATGTTTAAAACATAACATAAAAAGTAAAACGGGAGTATATAGCTACTCCTTTATTCCAAGTTGATCTAGTACTTTATTCCATAAACCAGTTGGGTGACATGATATCACTCAACTTAGACATTGCATAGCACACAAAAAGTAATAATATTCCTAATAGGTTAATAATATAAAGTACGATAATATTGTTTTTAAATGCCAACAGAGGCATTTTACATACCATAATAATAATAATAATAATTTTTTTGAAATTGTTTTTTTAAACACACGTGACCCAAACATGCGGTCACATAACCAACCCGTGTCATCTCAACTCTACTCGTCATCATCTTGCTGCTGTTGCGGTGGCTGGTACTGTTTGTATAACTGATGATTGATCCTCCAGATTGGTACAGTTTAGATATGAAGCGGGTTTTGGGCCATATATTGGTGCTCCAAACTTATTCCTCTTGATCATATATTCCTCCTCATCATCACTATCACTCTCAGCTGTTCTTAGAACATCGAATCTTGCGGCTCTGAAGGTTTGATGACAGACTCCATCAAAGATTGAGAAAAGTCTTTCTAGGGTGTTAAGTATGCTACCCATCGTATAAAGGAATCCCCGACCAACTACTATTGGTGTATCACGGTCGATTGGTATATCCAAGATAAGGAATTTTGCAATTATGGTAGTTACACCCACTTGACAAAGAACATTAGAGAGTTTTCCTATAGCTTCTGCCTGGGTATGATTTATCATCGTGATTCCCCTATCAATCTTCTTCATATCTTCTCTTCCTAATGTTTCATAGATTCGATAAGGCATGGAGTTAATATCCGACCCAGTATCTGCTAATGCATTTTCGTTAACTTTCCCCTCCAATCTGATAGAAAATATGAATGCACTAGGATCGTCTTTCTCCTTCAATGCTTCACCTTTAATCCTTTTTACTGCTTCTTTATCTTCTTTCACAGTCTTTCCATCCAATTCCACCTTATCTTTCCAAATTTCATCGAGTATCTTCTTATATTTGTCATGATAGGCCATGGTCTCGATTACAGGCCTCTCTTCTTCTAATAGAGCATATCTTTGGTTGATCCTGATTGCCAATGCCTCTTTTGCCGCCTCTTCTTGAGTTAAATGACCCCCAGCTGATGAAGATGGTCTAATATCTTGATATAATAGATTAAGGTTCTCCATGGCTCTCTTTTTGTTATGGTTGCTTTTCCCCATCTTGCATACAAATGGAGGAAGTTCTTCTCTAAACTTTGACACATCATCAAATTTGAAATTTAGTAATTGATCCCAATCATCTGAGTTCTTTCATGTTTTCTCAGAATCATCCTCAAACAAATCAAGTTCAGGATAAATGGTGATCACCCCATTACCGAAATCATCCATGAGCTAGTCTCATGAATGATCTTTCCAAAATTACTCCAGGCTTAAAATCATCCTCTTTAGGGTTTATGATAAACTTCACAAAGTAGAGCTCTCCCTTTAAGGTAGCAATTAGCTCTTTCGTAACCAACTTTTTTCCTTTCTTCATCTCATAGTATAAACAAAACTTAACTGCGAATTCATTCGATATCAGGTTCTCGTCAAATGCTAAGTTGATTTCGCCATCATATGCTTCCAAACCATTCACGAAGCATGGTGCGATGAACCGCTCACTAAACTCATCCGTTTCCATCCTATAGAAACTGAGTGCGTTCATTACTTTATTTCCTTTACTACCAGCCGTGTCTTGATACTCCGAAGTGTTCCAATCTCTTGATCCTTCAATTTTGTTACTTGATATCTCAATCACATTGTCTCCTAAGCATATTTTCTAAGACTTGAATTTAGGTTCATAATTCTTATAGAATAAGACAACATTAAAACAACCATTAGCGGGTTAGTTAAAACAAATAAAAATAGCTTTTGACACTTACATATTATCAATAGACAGATAGACTTTTTAACGCAAGTAACTTTCGTTCAAAAATGAAGAAACAATCATTCTGTTTGTTTTCAGGCAGGAAAGTGCGGCGCACTTCAAAGGAAGTGTGGCGTACTTTCTGAGTTTTAAAGTTTTTATAATCTTTAATTTTAGTATTTTTATTTTTCTTATTTTTTATATTTCCTAAATAACTATTGACATGGAAAATATCAGGTTTTCAAACATACTTATCATCATATGATTTTTATAATTTTTCTTAATTCTTTTTAAAGTTTTATTTTTATTTTTATTTTTAAGGGAGTCTAAGTTGAATAAGCAACATCTAGCAAGAAAGAAACAAGTATAAGTACTTATAATTTTAAGCAAACAAGGCATAAAATATTTCTTTTTGATTTTTTTCATTTTAATGCACAATATGCTATAATACAAGAATTCGAAAATTATGAACACAAGGAATAAATTCCACATTTTCACAATGGTCAAATTACAATTTACGGGTTTTGGGGTTTGGTGTTTTGGTGTTTTTCTCTCTTAAAAACTGATTTTGTATTGTAAAAGGGGCAGGAAGTGCGGCGTACTTGGTATAAGTACGGCGTACTTTCTGAATTTGCAGCAAAACCAGCGTACAAATGCTATGTGCGGCGCACTTTCTTAAGAAAATTTGGTCAGTTTGCCAGAAAACTGTACGACGAGTTTGAAAATTTTTGGTTTGTAAAATTATAATGACTAAGTCAGGAATAAAATCAATCCCCGGCAGCGGCGCCAAAAACTTTGATGTGTTTCAAAAGCTTTAAATGTATAATACTAGAATTACCAGTTAATAGATGGAAACACACGGGTAAAAGTATAACCCACGTATGTAGTATAATCATTTTAGGTAAGACATGTCGTTCCACGGGATTGGATATCCTAAGAAAAAGTCAATAATATTACGAAAATGGATTTATCTTATAGACTGTCACGAGTCTAAAGATAATGATTACGATTCAAGATATAAAGGAATGTTTGGTTAGGAAACAAAAGTGGAGATGGATAAACTTGGATAGATAATTGGTTCATGAATTTAAGTATAATCGATTAAAGAAATGGTTAGTTTACTTAAAAGATCCCAGAAGTTGCAAATGATTCTAGCATTGTGTCTCCATCTACGCCCCCGGGTAATGATCTAAACATTGCTAAAGAGTCTTGTTCTACGTGGCTTGATTATGTTGGTCCTCTAATTACTGACGAGCTAGATTCTGAAAAATGCTGGAGCTATAGAGATCCCAAAGGGAATATTCAAGGGTCGTTCTCTCTCGCGCAATTACATATGTGGAAAGATTATTTTCCAAGCGATTTACAGATTTGGAGTTATTATGGCAATGTAAAAGAAACTATTCTCCTACACAATGCATTAAAGAGACGAACAAAGAATGCCGGTTAGATCTCTTTGCATTTGTGGTACGTTTCAACGGGTGTTCGGCTTCGTCCATGGGAGGTCTTTTTTTTAGGCGTCGCGTTGGGATCTCCCTTCTGATTTCAGTAGCCGTCAGTATTTTTTGCGTGTTTGTTTTGTATCGTTAGAACTTATTCTGTTTCTTTTTTCTTTTGTCTGTTGGATCGATTTGTGTGTGTCTTTTTCTTGCTAGCTTCTTACTAGCATTTTTTAATAAAATTTCTAATTGCCGTTCAAAAAAAAAAAACGGTTTATAAGCAATAATTTTAAGACATGTTAAAAAGAAAAGATGAATAATAAAATTGAGATGGGAGTAGTAACTTTTAAAATATTTCTTTATTAACTTTCACCTTAAATATTTTGTTTCATGTTATATAATACTAGCAGGGTACTTGCGCGTTGCAGCGTCGGGTACCCTGTAATTAAAGTTTAGACGCCAAAGAAACAAAAAGGAACTGATTAATCTGAGAATAAGAAAATGATCTCAGTTCGACCCGATTCACCTGTTTTTACCGGTTTCGACCGGTCATCTCCATTTCATTTTCGAATGGATTTTATTTGCTAGTCAAACAGGTGGCGACTTCGATTTCTGGTTGAACCCATTGGTCCGGTTCAGTTTTCAAAACCATATGTATCAACTTGTTAGTATATAGTTTGTTTTAAGCTTTGTATGTTTTATTAGCTTGGAGAATGTGTATAATAACATGTATTTTTTATTTTTTGGTGTTTTTAAAGAAACATTAATTAATGTATTTAATTAGTTTATACTTGTAACATATGCGTGAAGGAATAAATGTTGTATATTTTGCCTTAATATATGTATTTTTTATTTTTGGGGTGTTTTAAAATAACATTAATTAGTGTATTTAATTAGTTTATACTTGTAACATATGCATGGAGGAATAAATGTTGTATATTTTGCTTTAATATTTGTATTTTTAGAGAGTTGATTTTGTGGTGAAAGATTGTATTTAAGGATTGTATATTATGCTTTATAACTTGGATTACTTAATTTTTTTTGATGAAAAGTTGCATTTAAGGATTGTAAATTATGCTTTATAACTTGGATTACTTAATTTCTTTGAGACATTAAATGAAGAGAGAGTGTGTAATTTGCTTTATATGTAGTATAGATATATGTAGTATAAAGATAACTTGTACAATGTGCATATAATAAGTATTACTTAAATAATTAATAGGAGAGATATTTTTTTTGAACGACAATTTTATTAGAACCACTAGCAAGGAGCTAGTAAATTACAGAGGAATCAAAAAAGGGTGTTGAAGCCAACTAACCCAATTCATAGTTCTATTACATCTAGCTACACACCAACCTCTTTTATTTGTAGTATAGATTTGATGAAATTATACTAGTGAAAATACATTTAAAACACAATTTATTCATATATTTTGCATCACGTATCATATAATAACAAAATAGTTAAGGTGAAATTTGAAAAAAAAACTTTAAAAAGTCGACACTTATTATGTGACGGGAAGAGTAATAAATACATTGATTTCTGCTACTTGTAGTATGTTTTCGAATTGGGATCTTACTCGGTATCGATCTTGTATTTGTAGAATCAA
Organism: Tanacetum coccineum; assembly: GCA_026074375.1. Classification (NCBI taxonomy): domain Eukaryota; kingdom Viridiplantae; phylum Streptophyta; class Magnoliopsida; order Asterales; family Asteraceae; genus Tanacetum; species Tanacetum coccineum. The sequence goes on along the minus strand of BQNB010017300.1, from coordinate 795 downwards.
GATTTTAAGATCAGATCAAGATGTATCCTATTGTAATGTTATTTTTTTAATAGTCTGTGTGATATTATAAAAAAAATTAAATTATTATATATCATAAACACGAAATTATATAAGTGTTTTATTAAAATTTATAAAATTTTGATTACACATTCTTTAAAAGATTTAACAATGTTTGTTTGATAATTTCTACAAAACTCAATCTATAAGTATGTAGTGTTTTGGTTTGTGGTTCGAGAAAAGTAAGATTAGACCGAATTAGATCTTAAGATCATATAATCAATATCAGATCTTATAAGATTTCAAAGATTTCACATATGATCCGGATCATGTGTGCTTTGCAATATCGTAAAATCATAATATACTAACGTAGTGTTTGGTACGTCGCAATGAGAGTTGGAATGAAATACATCATTATGGCAGAATGAAAAAAATCACGTTTGTTTACAATAATGGAATGTAATGACTTATTGCATACAATCACTCATTACATCAAAAACAATCATTTTCATTCATTAGGGACTCATTGTTTTTTTTTTCCATTACGTTTTGAAATGGAATGATAATTACATAAAAACCCTTTATTAATTACCCATCAAACAAAAATACATATTTAACAAAGTCTATTTTAGTCTTTTTATTATCGATTACATTTTATTTTATTTTTGCAACCAAGCATAATTACAATCGTAATACAAGTATATGATTTGGACTCATCACAATTCAAAAACCCTAATTGATGAACATCTTCTAACAAAGATGGCTTTCAAAATCCACAAATTAACAATCTAAATTCCT